>VDFB02384627.1:0-65330 GCA_007258455.2 Sequoia sempervirens
CAAGTCTTTTGCATGGTGCATCAATTCTAGATCATCTAGAAATTTTACTCACAAAAAGGATTGGTTCATTGAGTATACAGCTTGTTCAAATTCAATAATCTTTGATGGTGATGAGGAGTATACAATTGTTAGTAGAGGCAATGTTAAGATAAGATTTGGAGGGAAAAATCTTATTTTCCTCAATTTATACTATATTTTGAGTATGGAGCTCAATATTCTCTCAGTGAGTCAAATTATGTGTCATTATCTCAAGTTGGATGTCATTTTCAGTACAAATAAGTGTCATATTGTTGACAATGAGTCTAAGAAAACCATCGTAGTTGGCATAGAGGATCATGGTTTGTATCAACTTGTTGACACTAGAGAGGTTCAGGAGTGTGTATTCAAATCCAATATTTTATCTACTATCAATACTATTTGGAATCACCATTATGGGCATCTCAACCTATCTTATCTCTCTCAATTGGCTCAAGAGAATATGGTAGAAGGTTTACTTGAAATCCAACAATAGATACAAGGTGTTTGTGGAGCTTTCCAAGCAGGGAAGCAACATAGAACTTTGTTTCCAAATGGACAAGATTGGAGAGCATTGAGCATTCTACAACTAGTTCATGTAGATGTATGTGGACCAATGAATATAGCATCGGTCATTGGAGCCAAGTATTTTCTCTTATTTGTAGATGATTTTAGTAGAAAAATGTGGGTGTTTTTCCTACAAGAAAAATTAGATGTGTTTAGATAATTTCAAAAGTTCAAAGCATTAGTAGAAAAAGATTTTGGTTGTTCAATAATCACTCTTAGGATTGATGATGGGCGTGAATTATATTCAAACTAATTCATGGACGTTTGTGCTAAACATGGTATCAAACATCAATTCACCACACCTTACACTCTACAGGACAATGGAGTTGTTGAGAGAAGGAACCATATTATAACAGAAATGGAACGGTGTATGTTGGAGAATAGGAGTGTTCCCAAGAAGTTTTGGGTTGAAGTCGTTTACACAGTTGTTTATCTTCTCAACAATTCTCTAACACAAGAAATGAAGGAGAAGACCCCAGAGGAATCATAGTCTGGGAGAAAACCAAAGGTGAGTCATCTTAAGTTTTTTGGTTCTATTGCATACATTTGGACTCCAAACGCAAATAGAACCAAACTAGACTCCAAGAATCAAAACTTAATACTTACAAGGTACAATGAAAATCATAAATCCTATAGGATGATTGATGTGGACATTGACCGCTTGACATTCAGCGAGAATACGGTGATTGATGAAGAATCTGGGTATTTTCAGTTCTCTTCTGACATCAAGAGTATTTAAGATCAACCTCTGAAGGTTAGAAATTTAGGTGTCTAGTTTCCATTAACTACACCTGAAGGGGGGACTTTGATGATTCTAAAATGTGGAATCTCCCAAGTAGGTACTTGTACTAGTATTAGATGATTTTCTTTAGGAAAACCTCAATCAAAATCCATATGATATAGTACCAAGAGACCCAATTCATGATGGTCGCGCTAATTTGGATGAAGGGGTTTCTACAAAGAGACCTAAGCGGTGAGAAAAATGCATTGGTGATGTTCACGATGATGAAATGGTTGAGGGTCATTCATTAAGATTTAAGAGAAAGCAAAAAAAAGTTAAATTTGCTCTTATGGCTAACATTTAGGGTGTTTATGAACCCCAAGATTTTACAAAGGAAAAGGGTAAACCTAAATGGGAAAAGGCCATGGAAATATAACTTCAATCTTATGACAAATAAGACTTGGGTTCTTTCATATTTTCCACCAGGGAAGAAACCCATTGATTGCAAATGGGTGTACAAAGTCAAATACAAAGTTGATGGTACACTTGACAAGTGCAAAGCTTAGTTGGTGACTAAAGGGTTCTCACAAAGAGAAGGTATTGATTATGAGGAGACCTTTTCTCCTACAGTAAATATGAGCACCATCTGGCTAGTTATAACCATGGTAGCACAATTTGGCTAGAAAGCCCATCAAATGGACATGAAGAGTGTCTTCCTCAATGGTGACTTAGAGGAAGACATGTACATGAAACAACCTCAATATTTTTAGGTTGCAGGAAAGGAGTATCAAGTATGTAGACTGACGAAATCTCTTTATGGCCTAAAGTAGGCACCCAAGGCATAGTACGGGTATGTGCAGAATCATAATGGGCCAAAAAGTGGTGATATGATGGGTATGTGTAGGGTATGTGGCTAACGACTTTTTTTTACCCAAAATTGATGAAACAAAAAGGGTTTTTAAAGGAGATTCTCAACTTTCCACCAATATAAATTATACTTTACTTTGAATTTAATAAATAATTATTATTCATTTCTATTTGAATTCGACTAAAGTCTTCATTGATAGATTGATTGAAAAACATCTATAGCTTTTCAAATGGTATCCCATTTTTTTGAATCAAAACATGCGTAGCATTCTAACCACTTCACATACTATAGCATTAAAAAATAAAAATTTGAATTTCGAAGTTTATTAAGATAAGGTGTTCGGACATACGTGTTTTATATTTTTAAAATTTGTAATAAAAATTCATGTTTAATTAATTACTTGAAAAAAATTACAAAAAAATATGCATCACATCGGGACATGAGTCATCTACTTATATCTAAAATCTTATAAAAATATTATCATTTTATTGTTGGGGTGGTTGAGCCGGACACCTACTTCTTCCACGAAATTTAAATATACTACATTGAAATTTCAAATTTTTCACCAAATAAATTTTATTTTTAAATAAACCTAGTAGTTTAGAAACTACATTCAATTTGCTACAGATTCTATTCTTACATATTTTTGAAGTAATATAGATAACTATTCAAATTTTTACGTCAAGTTGCGTAACTCTAATTTTTTTGAATTTTTTGCCACTTAAGGGCCTATTTTTTCCATGATGATCCTGCACATACCTGTACATAAAAATTGACTGGTATTTGGATCAATAGAGATTCTGGTGAAGTCCTTCAGATCAAAATTTGTACTTCAAAAATATAGGAAATGAAATCATCCTTCTGGTCATTTATGTGGACAATATCATCATTATAGGTAGTGAGGCGCAATCAAATGTAATTTTTGTAAGGATTTTGACATGACAAACTTAGACCTCCTACATTATTGCCTAAATGTAGAGGTTTGGCGGATAGTTGGAGGTATTTTTATTTCTCATTCTAAATATGTTAGGAGTTTGCTATACAAGTTTTGAATGACAGATAGAAAAATCTTGTCTATACCTATGAGAAAGGGTTGAAGCTTTCAAGCAAAACTAACTCAAAAGTAATCAATGAGTAAGATTTTAGGCAACTAGTGGGCAACCTTATCTATCTTACAACCACTTGACCTAATGTATGTTATGTTGTGAGTTATATTTCTTGTTTCATGACTGCACCAAAAGTAGATCAATGGGTTGTAGCAAAGCAAGAACTAAGATATATGTGAAAGGTCACTTGACTTTGGCATTTTGTACGTCAAAAGAAAATATTCTAAGTTGGTTGAGTTCAAAGATTCAAATTGAGTAGGTTTTGTTGATGATAGGAAGTCCACTTTTGGATATGTTTTCAATCTTGGTATAGGTGCAGTCACATGACCAGTAAGAAGCAGCAAGTGATAGCTCTTTCCTTGATAAAAGCATAGTATTAGGGAACAGTCAAAGCAACATGTGAGGTAGTATGGCTTCAGAGAATGCTTTCAGACATGCAAATATCTCAAGCAATTCCTTCACCCTTTTTTTGTGACAATCAAGGGGTGCTAAATCTTGCCAAGAATCTTGTTTTCCACAAGCGTACCAAACATGTAGAGCTTCATTATCATTTCATAGACAACTTGTAGAAGATAGATTAGTGTTTTTGAAGTATTGTCCAACTGAGGACCAGACTGCAGACATTCTTACCAAGTCTTTGGATCCTAACAAATTTGTAAAATTTCAAGATAAGCTTGGTGTAGTTAGTAGAATGAACATTATGGGAGGGTATTAGAGTAATGCTTTATATTATAATGGTCAATTAGCTTTTAAGGTAGTCTTTAGAAATATTATTTGATAAATTCATGTTCACTTTAGATTTTTTCCTATGAGTTGTTTATCTTATCCTTTGAGGTGTCAGTCTTATCATTTGTGGATAAGATAATTTTAATCATATATAAGGATGATTTTTATGCAATCTTGGTTAACTTTTTGTGTGTTGTTTTTGTAATATCATGCACCCCTAATAGCTCATTAACTTACATCTATCCATCTTAAACTATTCCTTGTGCATTCTAATTTAATAAGCATACACAAAATGATGGAATTTTCATATTTAATTGAAACAAAAGAAAATTGAATGACATTATTAAAGTGAATATTAACACTATCCACTAGGATTTTTCTTAAGCAAATAATAATTAACACAAATTTAAAAATAATGGAGAAGTAAATAAAATTAAACAAATTACAAAATATATAAAGATCAACAAATTAAACAATATATATGTGGTGAAAATAATTTTGGTTAAAACACTTCACAAACATCATTTATTATAAAAGAAATCTTACATCAATGTCTAAAGCAATACAAATATACCAAGAACCTATCTTTCACCGTATCTCTTTCCTTTTTTTTCTTCCTTACAATGGCCTCACAAAATTTTATAGATCCTTCACAATGTGCACTCTATACATCCATCTCATGCTCTACAATTGCATCAGCACAATCCAATGTCTATGAATGCATTATCCTTTGTTTAAGATAAACCTCAAATATAGGTGATTGATTAATTCCTTGGCAACTTTTCACCCAATGATATAATTGTAAAAATATAAACATTATACAATATATAGTTTTATAATATGATATTATATTAAAAATATAAACATAACATATTTTAGAATATTAAATATTAAATATTAGATAATCAAAATCTATAAATAGATAAATAGATAAACAATCTATAATCATATAATATATCTGCAAAATCAAGATTTAAATTCCACATATATATATATATATATCAATCATTAAATTAAATAATATTAAATTTAAACATATTGAATATTATATTAAAAATATTAAATTTTAAATATATTTGTATTGAATATTAAAATATTTAAATTAGCTTGATATTTTTAAGACTCGCCAATGGATTTTGTAAAACTTGAATTACCAATTCACCCACGAACCTATCGGTTCAAGTCCAATCTAACCCAAATACAAACCTAGGTTCAATTCATGAGGAGTCCGTCCAGGTTTCCAATAAAGCCTTGTGGAGACAAATCTAAGTGAACTTGAGCCAAATGACATCCAACGGAATTTTTCGTGATGAACTTGTCACTTTTTTGGGTTTTTTTTTACTTTGACTATATGCCTAATGTAACACCCCTCTGATTTGTTATGTTTTGTTTGACAACTCAGATACTTTGTTAGACCTTATTTTATGTTATTGTTAATCTATCGCGGATAGTGGAGCGATGATAGATTATATTGATGTGATGATACATTATATGCATGGTGATTACGTTTGACATGCTTTATGTTTGCATAGATGCTTAGTTGAGATGACATTTCTATATATGCTCATTGTAGTTAATTGATATTTTATCTCGTTAGTTGATGTGACATTGTATTGGTGAAGAGAACAGTATTGCATCACTCGCTTGCGAGTGCCCTGTGATTTTTGTGATTCTCTCTTCATGGTGTGTATGATTTATTATCTGGATACATGTACGACATATGCTTTGTTTGTAGGTTTGCAGGTACATGACAACGACTTCACTTTGTTTCACAGGTCTGAGCATGTCCACTACCCAACAATAATGTTGATTGGGAGATAGTAACGGGTAACCTAGTCAGACCTTTACCCTAGTACAGTGTGTCATTAGTCCATGTATTGGTCGTATTAGTTATCCATGTTTGCCTTGGTATTTATTATTGTGCAAAGTTTAATTGTGAGGATTAAATTATATGTTATGATTAAGTATTTAATTAATTTGTATTATGGATGTGGAGACTTTATAATAGATAAATTAATTAATTTAATTTATGTTATAGAGTAATTTTAATTATTAGATTAAATGTGAATTAAAATAAATAAGTTATTTAAATTTGATTTAAAATAAATACATTATTTAATTTTCAAATGCATGTTATTGGGAAAAGATCTTTGGAAATATCTGTCGTTGTTAGAGAAAAGATATTTGTTTTTGTTAACTAGAAGTTAGAAGGTTTTGATTACTAATTGTTGAAAATTGATTCCCGGAGAGATTATTGAAATTGAAAAAAAAGGAAGTTGTTTTCACGAGAGAAAAGAGAGGATTTGGAAATGGTTGAATGGTTCTTGAGGTTTTGGGGATTTTAATTTTAGAAGCTCTCGGATAATTTTAAGAAATCTAGTTTTGTTGCATTCTTGGTTCTGGTTATTTTCTATGACAATTCTTCTGGAGGAAGCTTTGACAAAGTTGGAGATTAAAGGGAAGCTCGGCATCAAACTTCGAATCAATAGATCTTTTGGAACAGGTTCTTTATTGTTTTGTGAATTTATATTAAAAAGGTTATTTAAATTATTGGTTTGCAAATTGGAAAAGTTTTCTGTAGAAAAGGATGTCTTTTATTGTAGAAGTTTTTTGTTTTTTTTTCTTTTTTCTTTTTTGTTTGAATTTTGGAAATGGATTTACCCTGAAGGAAATTATAGTTAAATTGTAGAATCTCTGTTGAAATTAAATCGAAACTATAGAAAACTCTTTTCTGTGAAAATTGGAAATATTCCTCTGTAGAAAAATTTCTTCTGTGAGAATTGAATTTATTCTTCTGTACAGAAATTCAAAAGAAAATATTTGAAGATTTAGGAAACCTCTATAAATTTGTCTATTTATTTTCCTGTGGAAAATTTAGTTTTAAAATTTTCCCTCTAAGCAATTATTATTGTTTCGGTTCTACATACATATATATATATGCATATATTAGAATAAATCTATGCTTGAAATTTTTAGAGTTTCTTGTAGCATATTGTTTTAAAAAAATATATATTTTAGTCTAGAAATCGTCGTACGGCAAATTTGGGATAGGAAAGAAAAAAATAAATATTAAAATTTTATTATGGCCGGGGATGTAACCCCAGCCGTGCACAGGGGGTGCGCTGTTGTGAGCAGCGCTCCCCACATACTTGTGGGGGAAGCGCTACCCACAGGCAATGCAACCTCCCTATGGGAGGTTGACACAGCCAGGGTTGCGTCCCTACGTCTACTATGTTTTATAAATTTGTTTTTATTTGTTTTTAATATATATATAATTTATATATATTATATATATTATATATATTTTTTAATATGTGGTTGTTAATTATGTTTAGATTTTAATTGGAATTAAATATATATTTATATATTTTAAAATGTATTTCTTTAAATAGATACATTAAAAGCATGAGGAAATAATTTTATGAGTAAATGGATTTTGTTTTAAATAAATGATTTTCTTTTAAAAGTATAAATGATTTTATAATTAAATAATATATTTTTGTATGTATATGTATAATTATATTTAATTATATATATACATATTAAATATATTTATTTAATGTTTGATTATTACAATAGATGCATGCAAGCACGATTAGTTAAATTGAAATGATTGATTATTTTATTTGTGGGAATTGAGTTAATTGTTATGAGTATGGTGAAACTGAAATTTAAATATTTAGTTTTATTTGGTTGTTGATTTATTAATTGGAATTATGCTTAAATGAGGTATTTTAAATATTAGATATTGATCTATTGGATTTAGGAAATCCGAATGGTAGTGATTTTAATTACATGAGTTGTTTATTTTAATTACATGTATTTCTGTAATTGTGAATTGGGGGGATATTTGTTGTTGAGAAAATGTAAGCCTTCCAGAGTTGGTTAAATTGTGAAAGGGTTGTTGTATCTTTTGTTCACCCTTTGAGATTTCCTTGGGTAGTGCACGTAGTTGGGATTCAATATTGGACATCCGTAGGGATGTGTTATCTCTTGTGTTATGTTGTTATCAGTTTTAGTGCACTGTCTACCCTTGGGGTGTGGAATAAGTTATTGTGTTGTCTATAGGGGAGTGGCTTTCAAAGGGGGTCGGAACACAAAGTGGTCCCAGGATAACTTGTGTGAGAATCAGTTTAATTAGTGGAAATTAAATAACCTATATTAGGGAAATTGGTAGATTAATACATTAACTTGATAATTTAGCCTCACTCATTGGCTCAAGGGCTTGTGTTAGACTTGAGATGAGTCAGGAAGGCCTGGAATGGAAAGATTGCTATCTTGTCTTCTCGAAAGATAATCGATTATGCACTAGTGTGCATGTGGGGCCGGAGTTCGTGAGAGGTTACCAGGATAACTCAGGATGGGGGTCGGGACCTAGGAAGATCTCCTTTGGATAACCAATGCAACCTTTGTGATGACACTCCTCCTATGACAACAGTCGGTTTGTATTGTACAATGGTTGTTCTTGATTCAGTGATTCTGGAAGCAATGTAACCTTATATTTTGTGTTTACTGGTACAATGTTGTTTTGTACATTGCTTGTGTCTAGAGGTAGTAGGTTTGTCTTGGTTACCTTTTACTGTCTCCTAGCACGGGGGTTGGTCCTACGGGTACTACATGGTTGGGTGGCGTGCACCTTACACTATTGGGTTATCTCTTCCTATACGTGATGGTGGGATCCTCTAGTTCGAGGAGCTCATGTGTTTCTATGGATTTGTACTTCTCTTTATTCATTGTAACAATGGGACACTATGTATGTGTATTCCTCATTTGTAGTCGAGGAGAATCCTTGTATTGTAATTGTAACATTATGTATGATCTATTCATTATGGGACTAAATGGTATATATTGTTTATATGGTGTTGTATCTGTGGAAATATGTTCATTACATTTATATGTGTTAGATTTATTATGCAATGGGTTAATGTTTGGATGGATGTTGTTTATCATGAGTTAATTTCATATGCTATGGTTAGATTAATTTTGTAAGTTGTGAAATTCACATGTAGACGCGCTATGTGGCCTAGAGGATGTATGTGTTAGAGTAGGTTATTTTACTTGTCATTGTTACTCCTTTAAGAAAAAAATTAGTTGCTGTGGTGCATCATCCTCTAGGATTCACAGGTGGGGTTTACACCTAAAAGTGCCACAGACTCTAGAAACATGGACCGAGGACGGCTTTAAAGAAAAAAATTGATTTCCCCTCATTGTGAGACCGCAAAATAAAATATATTTCATCTTTTGAACTGCATTTCTTGCTTTTCTCCATTACGCCAGAGAGGTTGAACACTAATTGAGGTTCAAAATAGTTATTCTTCCTCCATGTGGAAAGTCCATTTATTGAAAGATTCTTAAAATTTTTACAAAGAGTGATTTTTTATTTCTTCTACATTTTTTAACAAATTAACTCACTTATTTTGTTTTAAATAATATTATTATTTTCTGATTTTATCAAAACTTAGATTACTAATTCTTATAGAACTTTTTGATTTGGTGTTGTTAAATATGAACTTTGATTTCAATTCAGTTGTCCCAAGTTCAGTAATCTTGTGGATTGTCTAATACAAACTCCAGTGAACTTGAGAAGAGTTGGCATCAGAATTTATCGTGATGAGACTATACTTTTGGGTTTTTTTTTCCTTTTGATATATGCTAAAAGTGTCCTAGCTAAACATGGGTTCAGACATTTTGAAAAAACAAATTAATTTCCTTATGAATATAAAACAAAATATAAATTCATCCTTGTTGAGTGCATTTCTTGCTTGTAATTTGCAGATAGAGTTGAACTAATTAGTGGTTCAATTTATTATTCCTATGCATGTGGAGAATTATTTGTTACCAGATCATTTATAAAGGAAGATTTTATAAAATAAGTTTTTTCATGTTTTAATCTTCTTAATTAACTCCATGTTTCCTTCTTCTATGATCTAACATATACCTAATTTTTAAATAATAATATTGTGTGTATATATATATATATATATGTGTGTGTGTGTATATGTATACACATACATATACATATATACATATGTATATATATGTATATGTTTATTTATGTATATATATGCATGCATGCATGTATATATATCATTCATGTATATACATACATACATACATATGCATATATACACATACATATACATATATGCATATATATGTATATGTTTATAAACATTTCAAATATGTTTATTGAATTTGTTGTCATTGAGATTAACTCCGTGAGTCAACCTTGTTTCAAAACAAATGAAATATCCCAACCCCCTTGTGGAGATATTTACTACTCTGAAATCTGCCTATGAATTGTTTGTAATTTTCAAAGTTTCTTGTTTTATGTTGGATATTGCAAGTTTTGTGCCAAGAAATGCAAGAGAATATAAAAAAATACTTATTAAAGCAAATTGTCAGGCAACACATTATGAAGAAAAAGCAATAGAATTTCAATTTGATTTTGATATCCTTTTTATAATGGACAATATACTTTCAGTTATAGATTAATTCTTTACATTGATTAAACAATAAACTTGTACCCAAATTTCAATACATGGAATGATGGTCTCAAACTCAACATCAACAAGTCTAGAAATTAATAATAGCATAAGGTGAACCCCCAACATTGGACGACTGGCTGAAATCAGTGCTTTCTCCACACATATACTACTGTTGTTTGGAAGACAGAGATTAGCCGCCCCAAATTGGATAGTAACAATGCTCATAACCTAGACGACTTGGCCTAGAATCAACACGTCCAACTCATGGTACAGTACAACCCAACAAAATAGAATAGTACGGCCTAGGAATGTACAACAGTATGGCCTAGCAAAGATATATTAGAAAATAACATTTAGCAACGTATAGTCTCCTAATCATAGGCAATGTTCTCCACAAAACCCTTCAAGAATCTCTCCAATAAGCTCAATGTGGCCACTGAATGATAACCACATGTAGAAATGCAACCCTTGGGTGATCTCACACACCTGTTAGGAAGCAGAATCAATGAGATACAACATTCTCAAAAACCAAATATTGCAACAAACCTTGGTTTACCTCTCTCCACAAGATTTCTCCAAAAGCATGTGTCAAATGATTCAAGAATACTTTTTTTTTCTTTTTCAATGCTTTTTTATACCTCCTTGATACGGCATGACTTCCAATGCTTTTAAATCATAAAAATATATTTTATCATTTGCTTTTGATGTTGACTTTTGTATTATAGCATTAAATAGGCTCAAAGGTCACTATAAAGTCTTCTGTCATTGTTCCCCATAATATAATTAAGCAAAATTATAATATACTTTTAAATAATTTAAGGTATTTATTAAATTCTTGCTATTAATAATTAAAATTACACTCTCTCAAAAACATTATTTCTGGTTTTGTGTGCCCAAGGGAGGCTAACTTCACAGAACTCACACTTGTCAAGATTTGACTTTTGAAATAGAAAGGTTGGCCTCTATCACTCAACTGACTTACTATAAATAGTAAGTGCATCAAAACAAAGTCAAAAACCTCTGAATAACATCACCTCTGAATATACCAAGAGACTGGAGAGATAAACACTACAAATGGCCATCTGGAGAACTCGCTAACACCCAAACCGGACCCTCTAATCCACACTAGCCTATGAGGGTTAGATGATAGGCTAATCCTGAAAACTTTGATACTCACAAAAAGGAGACATTACAGTCCGCCCTCCCCGAAATTGCTTGTCCCCAAGCAATCTCCACTACAAAGAAACACCACTCCACCTAGGTCTCAAGGGAGGACCTACAAAATGTCCCTCACATCTCCAATTGAGTCCTGTAGCACCAACATAAGTACAACTGACAAGACACAATAACCAAAATCATCCCCAGTGTCATGTGCATCAAAAGTAACAACCTCATGAGGAAGCAACTTTGGAAATTGAAATGATTTGTTTCCCTTATTTGCGCAAAGTAATGCATCATACCAACTGTCTAACTCATGCACACAAGGATTGTGCATCAAATACAAATCATGTATAGTTGGGTCAAAAACAAAACTATATGCACTCCTAACCATTTACACATTGTAGAACTCATCAGTAAGCCTTGTTTGGAATCCTGCTACACAAGAAGAATCCCAAACACTATGATCATCGCACAACACCACCTGAGGATCAGGAGGAAGATCATCATCCAATTCGAAGAGTGGAATATCAAAAGTCAGACCAGGATCACACTCAAATAGTGGATTGTTAACAAAGTGTACACTATCCATATGCTGATCTAGACTACGCTCAACTAGACCTATGGAGTAATGAGTAGAATCATATTCCTCTTCACACTGCTCGTGCTCCTACATCACTTGTTCAAAATTCTCCTTAAGCCTTCTACCCTTCTCCCTACTAATGGAGATAGCAAGTAAACTACCATCGGAAATTCTCCTCAATATATATTTTTTACCATCCCTCTCAAATTTCATTTTCATTGTCTGCAAATCAAGGGAAAATTCACTAATGGCCTGGAGCCACTTCACACCCAACACGATGTCCATCTCACCCAAGCTGACAACATGAAAATCTTCTTGAAACTCATAATCATTCAACAATAGGGTGAGATTAAGAAGCCTCCTGGTGCAAGTAAGAGTAAAACCATCTGCTACTCTTACCCTGAAACCCTTGAAGTCCTCTACCTATAGTCCTCGCCTAGCCACTAATCCCTCATCAATAAAATTATGTGTGACACCAGTTTCAATCAGCGTGATACAACACTGCCCAATTAGGACTCCTCTAACTCTGAAAGATCCCTGGCTTTGGATGTGAGTATCTAATGCCAAAGGAGACAACTTAGCATCTCTTCTAGACTCTATAGATGATCCTCCCAACTCATTATCATCCATATCAGTACACTGATCTAAAATTTTAGAATTTGATTGATCATCATAGAACCACGCCATACGGTTTGTGTTACCCTTGGCCCTCAATGGACAATCATGGTCTCTAGTGTAGGGTCCTTTGCACCAGTAGCACTTCTTTTTCCTTAATTCATCACGTGACTCATCATCAACCTTAGTTGCTGATTTATTTTTCTGATCGGCAGCTAGAGGAGGGCTCTCATCCATAGGAGTGATGGATTTACGTGGAAACTACCTTTTTGGGGCAGCTAACTCCATACTACACACCTTTTTCATTACTTCCTATAAGGTAGGAGGGTCAAATGCCTTGATCCAACCTCTCAAGGGCTCAAGTAATCCCTCACTAAACAAGATGACCAACCTCCTCTCCGATATGCTTAGTACTATCACTGAAAAACGCTGAAATTCACCAATATATGACTCTAAGCTACCCACCTATCTAAGTTGAGCTAACTCTCTAAAGTAAAATTTTGGATCCTTTTGATTGAAGTGCTCAATAAGTTTATTCATGAACTCGTGGTTGGTAGTGATGAGATGGTGTTGAAGGGTAACAATGTCATGGTACCACCACTTGTGAGCAAGTCCATCTAGGTGTAATGTAGTGAACTTATCGCCTCATCCTCTGGCATGGGCCTCAATGGCAGGTAATTTTCTAACTTTTGGACCCATGATCTAGCAGTGCATTTATCACGGCCATCAAAGTGTGGCAAGGTGACCTTGCTCACAGCCTGTTGTAGGTCATGTGAAGCATGTGGTGCCTGTTGTGCTCTATGCTCTACTCTGACTACTCCACCACCTTTAGGCCTCTTTTGATCTAAAAATTGATTCAGGGTCAACAACTCTTGAATCTCGGTAGGTAAAGTCATATACTTTGCATAATGTCTAGTGATATCTCCCGTGGTAAGAGCATGAGGCTCTGGCACCTAAACTGGTGGAGTTTGTGGGGCCTATGGTTCCTCTCTAGGGGTGAAAGTAGGTTGATTGGGCCTAAGAACTGAATCTATAGATGATGAAGACTGCTGAAATGCCCCATTGTGCTAACCCAAACCCTGTGTGCCACTATGTTGTCCTTGATAACCTATATGTTGCGGTGGAACAAACTACCTCATAGTATCCATCAACTAAGACATCATGTCCATCATATTATCAAACTATCATCTAGCTCTAGAGTCAAGACTAAGTGACTCTGCATGACCCTTATCCCTCCCAGCCATAGTGCATATAATGCTCTTTGTGTCACTGTCACTACCAATATTATGAATCCCCAAAATGCCTGACATTGTTTCACCTTCTGGAACAGGAGGTGGTTCCCACTGTTCAATACCTCTAGTGTAATGTATAAATTCTTCACTCATGAAACTGCTAACTCACAAGATGGCAAGAGACCGCTCTAATACCACTGAAATATACCACCCCCTTCTGGAGATATTTACTACTCTGAAATTTTCCTGTGAATTGTTTGTAATTTTCAAAGTTTCTTTTTTATGTTTGATATTGCAAGTTTTGTGCCAGGAAATGCAAGAAAATACAATAAAATACTTAAACCAAATTGTCAGGCAACACACTATGAAGGAAAAGCAATTGAATTTCTATCTGATTTTGATATCCTATTTACAATGAACAATATACTTTCAGTTATAGATTAATTCTTTGCATTACTTAAATAACAAACTCATACCCAGATTTCAATACATGGAATGATGGTCTCAAACTCAACATCAACAAGTTTGGAAATTAATAACAGCAGAAGGTGAACCCTCAACATTGGATGCTTGGCTAAAATCAATGCTTTCTCCACATATATACTACTGTTGTTTGGAAGACAGAGATTAGACACCCCAAATTGGATAGAAACAATGCTCATAACATAGGCGACTTGGCCTAGAATCAACATGTCCAACTCATGGTACAGTACAGCCCAGCAAAATAGAATAGCACGATCTAGGAATGTACAGCAGTACGACCTAGCAAAGATATATCAGAAAATAACATTCAACAACAGATAATCTCCTAATCATAGGCAATGTTCTCCACAAAACCCTTCAAGAATCTCTCCAATAAGCTCAATGTGGCCATTGAATGATAACCACTTGTAGAAATGCAACCCTTGGGTGATCTCACACACCTGTAGGAAGTAAAATCAATGAGATACAACGTTCTCAAAGACCAAATATTACAACAAACCCTGGTTTACCTCTATCCACAAGATTTCTCCAAAAGCATAAGTGTCGAATGATTCAAGAATACCTTTTTTTGCATTTTCAATGCTTTTTGATACCTCTTTGATATGGCATGACTTCCAATGCTTTTAAATCATAAAAATATATTTTATCATTTGCTTTTGATGTTGACTTTATATTATAGCATTAAATAGGCACTCAAAAGGGTCATTTTATAAATTAACTTTATATCATTAATGACCCCCTTAATATAACGTCAACTTAAGACATTATAATATGCACTTTTAAATAATTAATTATTATTAAAGTCTTACTTTAATAATAATTAAAATTACATAACTCTCTTAGAAAACATTATTTCCTGATTTCGTTAGTGTCAGGAGGTAACTTACTAAAACTAGTGCTCATCCAGGTGGCTTGCCAAAAATAGAAAGGTTGGCCTCTATCACTCAACGACTTACTATAAATAGTAAATGTATCAAAACGGAGCCAAAAACCTCTTAATAACATCACCTCCGAATATACCAGGAGACTGGAGAGATAAACACTACAAATTGCCATTTGGAGAACTCACTAATGCCCAAACTAGACCCTCTAATCCACACACTAGCCTACGAGGGTCAAATGATAGGCTAATCCTGAAAACTCTAATCCTCATGAAAAAGGGGACATTACAACAAATCCAAATTCTCCTCTTTGGAAACATTGACATGGTACAACAACTTCCAGGTGGTGGGGGTTATATTTGGATTTGCAATGAATATTGTATCAAGTATTCAAGCTAATACAATCAAGTGAAAGCTCATTTTTGCCACATCCTTAGACTAGGCATCAAAGCTTGTCCAAGCAAAAATAATGTACCCATTCCACAAGAGCAAGTCATGGTATATATTAATGAGAAAGAAAAAGAAAATCAAGCAATAAGCCGTAAATTAAATAATCTTTTGTCAAAATAAAAATCTTTAGGAATAAAGCCCCCTCCATTGCCATCTAATATTCAACTTGTAGAGGCACAATTTTTTTGCCACACTTAAAGAACCCATGGCTTTTATGCATAAAAGATCAAAAGGACCGTTGGAAATGGCATTTCTCAATGTCTCGAGATTGCCAATCAACATATTATGAAATGTGTGTATGCAAATAGATTGGCTTCCAAAATAAGTCACTCACCATATTAGCAAAAAATGGTGAAAACAATTAATGAAGCTCCAAAAAGGTACAAGGGTCCAAGTTTTGAGAAAGTGCACAGCACCTTATTAAAAAAAGGGGTGAAATTCGTAAAAGATTTATAAAATCCCATGAGAGATTATTGCTTTAAGACAAGGGTGTCCATCATTTTTTATGCATAGAAGGATGCAAGAAATCAACCATTGATCAATGTTATTATAGTGTCCCCCAAAAGGGGCAATGGTTTTTAAGGAAATCCATAGTGAAAGGGAGGTGAAGGATGGTGTATTTATCGCTAACATTCTTATGACAGCTATTGAGGAAGTGGAGCCTTGAAACATTGTTTAGGTCGTAACAAACAACACCAAAAATTGTATAGTAATGATTTATTTTTTGATAAGCATTACTCACATATCTTTTGGACTTTGTGTTCTCCACACCCTCTACTTTATGCTGCAAAAAAATGACACTATAGTTGATTGAATCAAACAAGTGTATGTCAAGGGTGAAGATATCCAAATGTTCATCATCAACCACCATATGTCATAAGGCATATTCAAAACATTCTCAAAATTAGAGCTCTTGAAGGTAAGAGAGGCAATAAATTTTATTTTTAAAAAATTGTTTTGTTTTAGTAAAAAAAATAGCTAATAAGTTTATATTTTCTTCAAGTATTTTTTATTTATTTTTATTTTTATTTTCATAAAGGTTATTGCAATCCATTTTTGCCTCCAACATAGTTGTCTTAAGACAACATGTGAAAGTTCAAAAGGCACTTTCTAATATAATCATCAACCAAATTTGATCCATATGATGTCACTCTAGTACTACAAGAGCAATAAATATTAAACAAATGATCCTAGATGACATTTAATGAGATTGTGTTGAATATATCATCAGTCTCACATCAAGCACATATTGAATATAATTTGTTATACCAACATAAATAGACCTTGTTTGGGAGACTTATGATGGCATTGACTCAATGATTAAGAAAATAAAGACCGTCATAAATAAGGAAGAATAAAATCCTAAAAAAAAATCTTCAAATAGCTAAACAAGATTATTGAAGAAAGATGAAACTAAATGACCACCCCACTACATTTGCTTTTGCATTGAGTCCCCAATATTATAGTGTTGCGATTTTTTTTGTATCAACAAAGATTGCCTCATATAGACATGTTGAAGTCAACCAAAGGTACAAGGAAAAACTTCATAGACTCTTCATTGATCTTGACATGCAAGATGTAGTTAGGATTGAATTCATGGATTTTGTGCACTCCAATAACTTTAGTATTCATGCTTTGTGTAAAAAATTTAGAGTTGATGTTCATACTTGGTGAGTACCTCCATGCCCAATCATTCAAACACCTACAACCTCTTGCGTTCAAAACTTTATCACAAGTTTTATAATTAAAAAAAAAAACATCTTTTATTTTTAAAGTCCATTATAATTTGAATTTTTTGATTTCTAATTCTTATCTCTCTAATTGTGTCTTAATAGATTGTTAGTTGATCTATATTTGAAAGAAATTGGAACACATACTCCATCCTACACATGTTTCCACTTCCCACCTTGCTACACTTGATGTTGAGGACAAGCTAGCTAGCAAACATGAGAGTGTTAGTGTTGATGTCAATACCAATGGCACTATTTGTGGTTCTTCCTAGTACCTACATCATCTAGTATAAATAGTGATAATGATATTTTTGAAGAGGCATATGACATTGATGCTTGATTAGTGATGGGTCATTGTTTTTGATAAAGTAAGCATGGTTTTCAAAGGGCCCATAACCTTGTAGAAAGCGAAGAAACACAACCAAGCACCAAAGTAACAAACTTTGCCAACGAAACAAAACAACAGAAACAAGTTTTGAAAGGCACTTGAAACCCTCACAAAAAGCAGAGAAACAGCGGAAGCACCGCAAAACAACAAAAAACTATCAACCAACACCTAGCCACCAAAAAACTAGGAGAAAACAAGCCAAAAGACAAGAGGGGCCACACCTAAAGAAGAGCCTCACCAATCAAGGAGGTTTGAAATTATGTCCGAACAAAGAGCTCACAAGGGGAGCTTGATCTAAATGGGTCAATCCAATATTCTTGGACGAATCAATCTCGTTCACACTAACAAGAAAAAATTTATCCTTGAGAGGACTTACCCTTAGGATATCAACATAAATTTCCTCATCCAACTCCCTAGCCAAGGGGTTTACCAAGTCTAACTTTTCAGTGGGAAAAATAGCAAAGAAGCTTGAAGCCTTCCCAACAGAATAAGTTTTCAAAGGATTTAAATCCTAGCAAGAGCGGGAAAAGTGACCAACTCTAAGGCAATGAGAGCACACCAAAGAGGAATAATCAAAGAGAATACTCTACTCCCAAACACCTAGCTTGGAATGAACCTTAATTTTATTTGGTAGAAGCTTACCAAAATCAACCAAAACAAAAAATCTTGCATAAGCTAATCATTTCTTGTCTTTTGTGATCCTATCAACAACTAAGAAAGAACCAAGGTTGTTACCAATACCACGAAAGATTTCTTCGTCCCAGAATTCCAAAGGAAGTGTTGTGAGTCTAACCCAAATAGGGGCCCAACCGAAGCTTTCCTTGGAAGCCACAAACCCCACAGTCCAACTTTTCAAAAGGAGCACAAATTTTTCAAAGAACCAAGGCCCACCAAGTAAGGCACTCTTACTCTGTTCAAGGAGTTGGAAGGAGAAAAAGAAAAAACCATTAGGCATTGCAACCACCTACAACAGACCAATAGCCTTCCATTTAACCAAAGCCCAGCTACGAACAGAGTCAATATTAGGGTGAGGGCCTAAGAACCTCCCGATAAGAGCATTTCCAACAGTAGCAATAGATTTTTCCACCACAATATCAAGAATCCAAAGAGAGAGGCCACAGACCACAGAGGCCCCTTGCTCCTTGGCCTGGACAGGAGTAGCAGCATTCCCCTCACATGTAGGGAGGGGTCCCTTAACAACATCCAAACCCACAGGTGAAGTTGTAACATCTAACTCACTAAAGAAGTCAGAGGACAAAGGGAGGTTAACCAAACCAAACCCAGAGCTAAGATCCTCACAGGGGTCCGAACAATGTTCATAACTTCATATCTAGAAGCCGAAGATGCGCCTAAATTCATATCCAAGCCAAGCCCAACACTCTGCAACCTGTAATCCTATTGAGTAGGAATCTAGTGATTAAGAAAGTCTTTAAGAGCCCAGAAAAGGAGCACCATCCTCCTCTTTCTCCCCAACAACCTCATACCTTTGTGACTTCCTACGAGCCTCCAAGAGAATATCAAGCAGGAGCTCATCTTCCTCATCAGCCAAATCGTTAAATCCCTCAACGTCGTCAAAAATCCCATCCTCAAAGAGAACGAAGGCAGACCTATCACAGGGATCAAGCTCCTAGCCCGCGAGAGCATAGAAGTCCACCTCATTTGTTCCCTCACTAGAGCTGCCAAAGCCAAAACCCTTAACAACTTAGATCCAACTTCCACCGAACTGCCTTCCTTTGCATCTTCATCTTCCAATCCAATAGCATCCTCTGAACCACCTTCCTCTACATCTTCATCTTCATCTGCTGCACCTTTAGCTCCATTTGCAAACCCACCGCCGTCACCATCAGATCCCGTGTCGGTTAGGGTTTGAGCGCCTGAAGAGCCCATCATTTCCATCGCTCCTATTTTGTTCTTGTTATTCTCTAATTGTTGTTGTGATGGGTCATTGTTAACATGACATTATTTATAATTTTAATATATCATGACATTCAAGTTTGATTGACATTATAGTATTTTTAATCTTTATGGTGCCTTTATTTACTATACGATGCTATATGGAATTCTATAATTAATTACTACTACAAATAATTTATATGTTATTTACTTTTTATATATTTTTGTATTGGGCCAATTTGTTTTTACTGAACTAGCGAACCCAAACCCAAACTAATATCAAGACCGGTAACTCAATTTAAAATTCATCAAAATTAACTAAATTATACCTAGGCTATATTTGCAACTGATTCCCGACCTATTTCATGTAAACCTTCAACGCCATGAAAAATAACGAGGCAATATTCGTTTATTGGAGGTCCTATTGCTTTGTCACCTTGCAAGTTAAATGTCTTTTGCAAGCCACTCGATCCATTCTTTATGTATGCCATTTAAACCCTTTCCTCAAAATGCAAATGCAAAATTCACACAATGAGATAAAATACACAACAAATTTGTGAAAAGAGGATTTCCAAAAATAGTTCTAAACAGTAGAAAATAATTTAAAAAAAGGGCCAAACTGTTGTCGATTTGTAGCGGATTCCGAAAAACTCATCAAAAATTGTCATGGGTTCTCATAGGACAAACCCATAGGCTAAATCTGAAACCCTGGCCACACCCCTACACACATTGGACTAGGATCCAAACCCAAAACAAATCATACCCAAACCAGCAATGTGACAAGGATGAACCGATAACTTAGATTATAAGACAACTCTATAACAAGTGAAAAAACTCTTAGCACCATCATAACCCAAAAAAAATATATATATATATCTCAAATCATTATCATGGACTACGGAAATAATTTTGTCAAAACACAACATTCATTTTTAGCCCAAAATTATGTGTTATTAATATGGGTCTTCGTATTTCTCAAATTTTCACAATCATTTATCGTCTTACAATAAATGGGCTTATAGTGTGTCTAGATGTGCATTTCCCAATTCTTTTACAGGCCTTCCTGCAACATATGGCCTTTGAAAATGTCTAAATGGTGCAATCAAAATGACGTTAATCATGTATATCCAACATACTAACATCTATTAGGTATAAAGGTCTAAAAGTAAACTTGTTCGTCTTTTTGGGAATGCAAATTATTAATTAGTAACATTTTCAAGCAAAGCATCGCTATGAAAAGCTATAGAATATACAACTAAAGTTAGAAGAAATTTTTGAAATCCTTAAGCCCAAGCAAGATGCAGATAATCCCCTTTTATACTTACGTCCCTATTTTACTTCACTATGAAATAACGAACTTAAAATGTCTTTCCATCCAGAGTTGGTCTTACAAAATTTAAATGGGACCATTGTGGTGCAATCATTTATAGATTTCATTTAGTTTGTGAAATTGTGGTGATTTAAAGAACACTCCTCCAGTATCAAAGTTGAAAAAATAAAGCCTCACTAATCGGCATCTCAATATACAACAAAATGAAGTTTCCCAAAATTCCTCAATCTAGAAAAAAAATTATAGCACCAATTACAACTCATTACTTGCAACATAGAGAAGATATAAGAGCGGATATTTGTTCTGTGATTCTGTCTCTGTTACTTTTGTCGAGTGTGTATAAAGCTGCATCCATGCGATTTCTAATACTCGCCACTGCATAAAACAAATGCAATTGCTTAGTCAATAGAAGAAAAATCATTTTTTTGTCTATAATACCTATTTTTACTGTTAAGTATATGCCACTGTCTTAAGACATTGTCCAGCACATTCAGAGTGCTAACATTGAATATAATCCATTTATGAAACAATTTGAAGTTAAAAAGTAAAAACTAGAAAACCTAAGCTTGTAGCTTTGTTACGCAATGTGCATTAAAGCTTACTCAAAACACTACAGGTATGTAATGATTACATATTGTTCTCTGCAGACTTCTATGGCTAGCCAAACCTTCAACAATCCCTTTTGCAACAGTCAGCAATAAAATAGTCTATATGCATCCAGACACCCCAACACAGATGTTAGTTCAGCCAACCTCTTTTCAATGCATTTTACTACACTTTATAGGCCAAATATTGTAGAATCATATTATTCAGGAGTGTGTTGTTATAGTAAACTATGCATGCAGCATGCCAAAAAAAATTATGAAAATTATGTTTTAAACAAGGTTACATAAGGGCCCACAAAACCTGGGTAGACAGATGAGTGGGTGCAGATTTGCATTATAAACAGAAATGATAAAAAATATACATGCGTGTCATCTATCAATGACTTTTCCAAGCTATGTATTACTTATCTTTGCATTGGATGACGAAGAACAGAGGCAAAACTGAAGCAAAACAAAAACATCAATCTTTATCAAGCATGTAGTCAATGGTCACCAGACCAGATCCTCCCCAATACATGGGCATAATCAAAAGATTTAGATAAAAGATACAAGATGCAGCAAGAACGAGATAAAAACTACCCAAGTCCAAACCAAAAAATAAAATTTGATTTGTGTCTGTCTCCTAAAAATGCTCTAGGTCTGCAGCAGAATGAAAATGGCAGACATAAATGATCTGAAACTATGAAAACCATTAATGGGGTTATTTCATGATAACATGGTAAGAAAATGACTAGCTAACCCTGACACAGGCAAGTTCAAATTTGAAAATCCAGAGATAGCAAAAGAGAGTCAGAATAGATATCAATTAATGTCATAGTTATCAGAAAGCATATACCCTGACCCTTGGTACTCATCTCCCATAGGGATGCTGAAGTGGCTCAAGGGTACAAGACAGCACTTCATAGACTCTTCAGTGATCGTGACCAACGTGATCGAGTGAGGGCTGAGTTCATGGCTTTTGCATGCTCCGGTAGTGTTGATCAGAATCTTGATGCTCTTCGAGACAAGTACAGGGTGGATGCTCATAGTTGGTGTTACTTCCATGGGCAAGAATACAGGCACCTCCAACCTATTGCAATAAAAAATTTATCCCAAGTTTTATATTTTGTAATTTGAATTTTAATTTATAAATTTATATTAATTAATAATTTTGTTTAGTTAAATTTTGTAACTCTTAACTATTTAATTTGGTCTTAATAGGTTGCAAGTTCATCTTCTTCTTAGAGGAATTGGAGCTCATACTCCTTCATCCACTCAATAAAATGCAATAGGCTACATTCAAAAAAAGCAGAGGACTTGATGTATGTGCATTCAAACTTGCGCCTCCTTACACACAAGCAAAGTTCCTACAAAGAAGGAGACACAGGGAGGTGGGATATTGAGCTAGAGCAGCTTGACTTGGATGCTTCCACAAGTCACTTAGCTGCACTTGATATTGATGATGAGTATGAGCCTGAAGCAGCTACTGAGCATGAGAGTGGTAGTGTCAGTGCTAGTGGCAGGGCTTGTGCGAGTGCCACTGATGCTATTTGTGGTTCTACACAAAATGTAGCATCTAATGATGCTGATTTTTTTGATGACCCATATGATTCAGATTGACCAATGATCAATAATGGTTGATTGTAAACACTTGACATTTTATGTTTGAACTTTAATTTATAATTTTATATCATGACATTCGAGTATCACTAATATTTTAATATTTGACTTAGTGACTATGAAAGTGTTGATGTATTTTTGCTATGTTATTAGACTATTAATATAGTGGTGTATTCTAAACTTAATTACTGCTGCAAAAATGTATATATTTCTGATTTTTATATGTTTTTTGTATTGCTGTACCCAAAACGTACCCAACCCCAAAAAAATTGACCGAATCCCGTACCAGATTCGCGTACCCGTACCCGAAGCCAAAAAACGAATCGGTAACATTTTATAATAAAGTTACCTTAGTGACTTTAGTTAGTTTGTGTTAGTTGGGAATTAGTTTTCGTAGGGTGGTTTGGAGAAGTTGTATGGGAATGAAAACTTTATAAGCATTTGCACGATACATTGTAAAGGTATCCCAGATGAATAATGCTACCATTCACACATTTTGCTGTTATCCTTGAGAGCAATATAGTTTAGTTTTTATGATAGTTATGCCTACAATTTTTCAACATAACTAACTTGTAGACTTGCAGTAAGGCTCATGTGTCTCTAAGTGTAAGAAGCCTGCCTCTTACACCTGGACAGGTATCAAATAGAAAACATCTCTTAAGCTGCTAATTAATGTATATATAGAAATTTATCAATATTGAGCATTAATTGTACACACATTTTCATATACCATTATCAAATAGGTATCGAGCATTGACATCAGAATGCTCTATTGTGCCACAAAATGGAGCCAAAGAATAAAAGTTACCTTCAGGTATATCACGACCAAACTTTGGGATTGGTATAGAAGCCAAAACTGGAATATTTGAGTTGAGAACACGTAAAACAGCTGGAAAAAATGATGAACTGAATAGCTCCATCTTACCAACCTCATCAATAATGTAGAGGCCAGTACCTTCATTAATCTGAAATTACAAGAATAATCAACTAAGCAAACATCTGTAAAAAGAATTATTTATATCAAGCACTGATTAGTAATTAGATGTCTTCTCAAGGCTCTTATGATATACCTGTAACTCAGGCAATGCCAAAGATTCAAAGCCTGATACATCAACCTTGTATTTTCCAACATTTGGCCACCTAGCACTCTCACCACTTTCATCCAGATAAGGCAGATTAGCAGCAAATGACAAAAGACAAATTAATTAAAGCTGAAAACATCAAATACTTAACAATATTAAATGTAAATTTTCTTTATTCAACCATGTGTAACTGTAGGCTCTCTTACAAATTATCATAATTAAGGAAAAACAATCCTAAACCAACCTAAGAGTTCTATTTTTTGTTTCTTTACATGCCCCATATTTATCACTAGAAAACAAAAAGATATATAGAAAACAAGTTTTGCATGTAAAGGAAGATCTTAAAAAACAGAAAAACTAATGAGAAACAAAACCACAAGTCGGCAATCAAGATTTACAAAAATATCAAAACTTTCAGACCAGGGAGAAAAACTTCTTGTTTACAACATAGGGACCAAAGGACTTAAGATCTTGTACCTAAAACATAATTACTGCAGCTAAGACAAACTAATATTGCTGGTATGACAATTAATAGGAAAACATACATAATTGAGAGAGAGATCAAAATGCATAGCTGTTAGGACAGCAAAATTTGAATCCGTTGAACTATCAAGACAAAAAAATATGTCCTTTTGTTCTGTATACAATTACTGTTTCTTTTTAGCAATGTTCAGTTTTCGTCCAGCTTTCTCTCCTTGCATTTATTCAAGTGTGGCCCAGGGGTTGCTGGGTGTGACACAAGCATCTGCATATCAAGCATCTAGATGGTACATTGAGTGACCTTGCATTCAATGCCTCTACTTTTTTCTGCACTTCCTTCATAGTATTTTGGATAAAAGGTCTAGTCAAGTCATAAATAAGAAGTTTCTCAATGGTTTGGAGTATGTACTACTGAAATGCCAAGTTCTTTTCGATAAGGCCAATGATTTCACACTGTTGGACCTTAAAGGATGTGGCTTTCGCAATGCATTCTCCCAAAACCAAAGGAATAGCCCCATAGTCTCCAAGGTTATTGACTTGCAGCTCAAGTCTCCCTTCCAGATTATTTCTGGCTTAAACAAGGAAAATGTAGATTCTTGCAACATTAAGAAGAGAAGGTCAACTTGTGTTTACATAATAGGATTCAAGGTGAGAACATAGTTTTCTAGTCCTTGAAGCATGACAATTATCACCTCCAAGATTACCCTGGGTATTAGAAGGGATTCATTGAATGTCCTTCCTCAAACTACTAGCACCATGGATGTTACAAGAACCTCCAGAAAGATGTAGAACAGTAAGAGATGAATCAGGCCTGGAAGTGATTGGGGGTGTGGTGAAGGACAGGAAAAAGGACTGAGACATCTGCATGTGAATGTTACTTGCAAATCAGCAGTTGACAAAAACCTTAGTAGGCTATCTTAGATGCAGAGGTGGGCAATTTGCCCTAAACTAAGGAGTCTTGGGTGACTTTGATCAAGAGTGTTGGGGTATATCTGAAAACCACCTGGAAAAAGAGTGTTTACTCGCCTATTCTACTTTAATAGGTTCACAGAGTAAACGGAGATACAGAAAAATGAAACATAATATAAATTACTTGCAACATTACACGAAAGGTATAGCTTTATTACCATTTCTTGAATATGCAATAAGTACAGAATATCGAGAGTGCGGTCTCCGACTATGAATAGCGAGTACATATATATAGTAGACCGTTGTTGTTAAGGCTACCAATCGTTGGTAACTACTAACCGACAACTAACAATCAATCGGGAACTAAAACACAAATACAAAACATAATTATTTATTACATAGCCGACTATAACATATTTACTTAATTCTCGGTCAACTACATCAGCCCCCCAAAAACAAAGGTGTTTGCTAGACGACAAAACAAAATTGGGGGTTGTACACAATTAAAAAAATGATTAATAAGAAGAGGAGGGACGAGAAGATGTCCTTGGATGTACTAAGGATGTAGGTGTGGATATTGCAAAGGCCTGTTGGCGAAGTCGCTATAGACTCTGGTTGGCCACCAATTCACACTCTCGGACTACCTTTACCATGTGAGCAGCCTCCATCAATTGTTTGTCTTTTCTTGCTCCTACTCCCTCTCTAGCAACTTACTCGTCATCTTCTCTAACTCTTGCACCTTCTCCTGTATCACACTGTCTCTCTCAACTATCTTAGTATTTTTCTCAGCCAACTGTCTGTCTTGCTCAAGCACAGTCTTCTCTAGGGTTGTGACCGGTGCATGCTCTACCGTCGTAGCTGAGCCAATCGCTCCTAAGACTTCTGGATGTGATTGGCCAATTTTGCCCGGGTAGTCTCAGCCTATGTAAGGGCCTGAACTCTCGATTGAGTGGCTTCCTCAATCGAAGCCATATGTCAATGCAAACGGAGAAAGATATCTAGTAGCAGATCTCCATACCGTGGAGTGTTGATAGTACTCAGTCATGTCTCCCTCCAACTATGGGTTTGGGTGGATGTCACGCAGCCAACATCTTAACCGTCTCCACTCCCGGCCACCCATGTACATCTGAAGAACTCTCCCTCACACCCAATCTACATGAATGCTAGAATCCTTTGCCTCTTGTGCGACCAACAGTTCATGGCCGACATTAAGCTGTCAAGAGATCTCCCCAACCTTGTAAATAACCTTGGCCATAGACTGGAGCTCCTCAAGGTAACGTTCTACTATGCCAATGGGGTCATATGCATTCAATCGGCCAATCTCAATAAACACCCCTTCTGACTCAACCTCGCTCGACCCCTCCTCCTCTGCTGACTCGACCAAATGTGGTTATGGAGTTGTGCCTGGTACTGTCTCTATGGCAATGTTTGGCTTAATCGACTGTGAGGGATTTGAAGGGTCCAACTAAGTGTCAAGTGCCAAGGCGGCAACCTTTGTCTCATGTGTCTCTAAACCTTCTGTCAATAGCCCTAGCGAACCTAGTTGAAGCACATCTGTTGGTACCCCTAGCATTCCAAGCCATTCATCGATCTTGGTGACTTCTTTAGCCATCATAGTGTCTTCAGCCAAAGATGGAGGAACTACGACCGGTGGTGGCACTGTTGTTGGTGGTGGTAGTGGTGGCAATGGGGCTATAGCCAATAATGCAACTGTAGGTACTGGGGCCATGGCCGGTAATGGTAACTGCACAAGGATGGCCTCCTCAATATCCCCCTGAGAGTATGCCTTGCTTGCCAGTGAGACCTCCTTTGTACTCATCTCTATCGATGAAGATAGTTCTATCACCTCATAGTCATCCCCACTCAATGAAATATCTCTCTGCTTCCTCTTCTTCACGTGTGGTATCGTTGGTCGTGGTGTCTCCTCCCCAACTGCTTGTACTCCTATGTTCGCCAAATAGAATGCAACTGGCCAATAAGCATCCAATTGGCCTACTAGCTGGAGCCTTCCCCACTTGTTCGAGGGTACTTATGTGTAGATAGCATCGAGTAGAAGTCTGATGGCATGTTGTGTCATATAAAACGCCTTATGCTTCAGGCACAAGATCTCTCGAATCCTCTTTGACAATACACAAGCCCAATTATAAACTATCCTTGTACTCAACCCAACCATAAGGTCGATCATCCATATAACAATGTTTGATACTTTGTTGGTTCCAGTTAGTTGATACTTGATCAAATCTAGAATCCACTTCCATTCAAAAGTGGCAAGGAAGTTTTTTCTAAGACCTCTATTACCGTCACTCCAAATGTTGTCCTTCTCCTACTAGGTAAGGTCTGAGCAACACACTCTTTGTAAGAGGACTCCTTATGTTGGTGTGACATCTTTCCAATGGGCTTACCTGCTAACATTCCCTTGGAAGGTATCCCAAACACTCTAGTAAAATTTGCAGGTCTAAAAGATATCGTCACTTGGCAACCTTTGAAATCAATAACCAACTTGTGAGAGTGTCAATTGTAATGCACTATCATTTGTCACAAGTAAGGCTCAAAGTCTCGTGAGTTGAAAAATGGAAACCGGATGGCCTTGTCTATCTCTGTGCCGAAGTGCTACTTTCAATGTGTGGTCCTCCGGTGCTCTTGCCACCATGTTCGACACTCACTACCACTGAGGCTCTCCCAGGTAATTGTATCAGCTATAACAGTGTCATCGTATTTTCCTTTGGCCATTTTCCCTGACCCAATGCGAGGTTTGAAAAGGTGTTGTCCTCTTTCCTTTACTACTGCTAGCAGCCATGGCTGAGGAAATTAGTGGGCGATATGTTTCTAGCAATTCACAACTCAGGTTAAATAAGAAATATCTCTTCAGGAAACGGTTACAAGAACTGTAATTATGAGATCGCCAACTTTGTGCTTCATACCATGATTCAAGTTTCTATCTCCATGCCGGTCATACAACTCTGAGAACCCTCCTCTATATGCTTGGTTGATCTATAATTAAAGGGTTACAAGTAATTTGCACTTTACTCCTAATTAAAGATTTATCCCTGATCGCAAACAGAATTGAGCGGTTATGTATTTTAACCTTTGAAATTACAGAAATTGAGTTCACTTAATCCTTTGCTTATCCTAATGACATAAACTAATTACTTAAATGACGTAATGAACATTCAAAGTAGGAATTAAAACTGGAAAGAATGAGAGAGAACAGACAGAAGAGAGAGAATAGAGAGACAACAAGGAACTTGATAATGGAGTTCACCCATATGTTCAGACTACGCCTCCGGGTCCGCTTCTCAATGAGGAACCGCTTTATTAATGACGCCCAGCTTATTTTCCTTATTACATCATTCAAGCCTCAAAACCTGCATTACAAAGTCTCTCAGTCTCCTACCAACACCTTCAAAAATTCCTTCCCAATATGCCTAATTTCTCCACCATGAAATCCTTTCCCAAAAGAAAATTGATTGTCCTCATGAGCAAAATCTCCCCCTTAAATACACCAATTTTTCCTAATATGGTTCATAACCATATGATTTTACAATCTCCCATTTACAAGAAATAATCTTTATAATATCCCCTTTTACATCATTAAAAAAATCTCTTAAATCCCCTAATAAGCTTTTAATATCTAATGCAACCAGGGGAGGTCCTGCAACACACTCAACACAAAATCAACCAACAACAACAAATTCCAAATCACAAACTCTCAAAGTCTCTTTATCTCACCAAAACAACACTCTTCCTTGTAGCATTGCTAACTCACTCAATCGGGTATATCTATCCAATGAGGTCCTCTCAGACCAAGATCAGCAGGGTTTCAAACACCCATCAAACCACACAAAAACATACCACCAAACCTTCAATAGGTTGTTTTGTACCAAGTTCATCTAAACATGGTTTCAATCACCAACTAGACCTCAAATTAGGCCACTTTAACAAAGAAACTTGTCTTAAAACTTTCCCAAAACCCTCAAACACATGTGGGCAGCAATTTACATGTATTCAAACCAAAGAATCCACAATTTGTTCACAGAAATTCATCCACCAAGATGCCAAAACCAAAAACCCTCACTTTTAGCCAAAAATCTAGGGTTTTATTGGAATTCACTCTTCCAATCCACACACAGACCTGCAACCACATCAAACATCTTCTATAACCTCTGCAAAACCTCAATCAAACATTAGAATCTGCTGCCCCAAAGTTTCATAGCCTTTACCATTCAAAAACCTCACAATTTCATGAGAAAAATCACACTTTTCAACATTAGGGCACCATGCCCAACTCAATACTCGGCCTCCCTTGCACTCACAAAGCATGAAATCATCTAATCCTACAAAATCAATCCCATTCCACCTAGTTACAGTGATCACAGAAGGTGGGATGGGTTTTAACTCATTGTGTTAACTTCAAACCCTTAACTCTGTTTACACAGGCCAGTCTTAGAAATTTGACAATAAATTGCACAAGACTTAATGAAACTTCACAAGAGTATATCCAAAAGAGAGTTAAGACAGTCTAGTATGCAAATCAAGACAATTTGAATCACTTTAGATGCAGTACGGGCCGTACAGTCCAGAACAATGCTGAAAAACACATAAAATCTGATAAAAACATCAATATATCAATTGATGGTTCTTTCAAATCTTCAAAATCCAACATACATCGATGTCTTTCATTACATATATACTTTTTCCCTCAAAACTAACTGTCTAACTTCCAAACTGCCTTTTGAAGTTTTATGACCGTTGGACTTCCTTTTTACAACTTTTTCAATTTTGCATCTTTTGCACAATTAGCAACTTTTCACATTTTTGCATTTTTTGCAATCCAAACCTTCTAGACACCTAGACACCTAAATGTCATCAAATATGACTTATTACAATATCAAATGGTCTCAATGACCTTATTTTATGCAAAAACCCCAAAATCCTAAAGCCTACTTAATATCAACCTTGATTGACACTTTTTAATCAATGGTGCCCCTGCACCATACACCCCAACTTGTAAGTTTTCCAAGTCCCTTGGAAAGTTTGTTGTAGCTTGTCCACCTTTGTGCTTTTCACATCTCTGACCTTCATGCTTGCCTTCAACAGGTTCACCTTGCTTTGATTCTTCACTGTCCATAACACTCTTGTCCTTGTCAACTTTTGAAACATGCTCTAACTGTGCATACTGCTCTGTGGGGTGTTTCTCATCCTTTCCATCACCAAATACTGATGGTGCCTTCTTTTACACTTGTACACAAACCTTTACTAACTGCCATCACCTCCTTCTTTGCTTCTTGCTTATACCACTGTACAATGCTCTTTTTATCTGCATCTTTCTCACTGTCAATTGTACCTTCACTCTTAACAATCTCTGTCAGACCTGCAAGTAGCTTTTTCACTATTCCATTATCATCACAAACCTCCGTCCCTTTATTCACTGTCTTACCAATCTCACAGACCTCTATTTTACCACCATCTAACTGCCTCTTTACTTGCTTCTTTACCACAGGGCACATGACTGTCCCAATTAGTACTCCTTCACTCTCCTCTTGCTTTCTCACAAACACTTTACACTTACACTGCTCTGTCTCAAACCGAGACACATTTCCATTTATTTTCTTCTTCCACATGAAAGCATTCTTTTTCACAACAACTGACTACATATCATCTTCTCTCTTCTTATCTACTATCTCAACTCTGTCAAGCCTTGCATTGGCTGCCAATCCCTTATCCTTACCTTCATCAACATTCACATATTCCTTTCTCCCTAGCATGATAATCTCACCTTGTTCATTTACTCCTTCATTCAATGGAGTTAGTATGTATATCTTCCCATCCTTTTCTATTGTATATGTATTTTGTCTTCCATTATACATGGCTGACCTATCAAACTGCCAAGGCCTTCCTAGCAACATATGGTAACAATTTATGGGTAATATGTCACAAACAACTCTATCCCTGTATTGACCAATCTAAAATTCAACTATAGCTTGTTCACTCACCACCATAGATTGATTATCACTAACCCATGATACTTTATATGGTTTTTCTCTAGACACTCTTTCCAAATGTAATTTATCCACCATTTCACTAGATACAATGTTACAATGTTTTCAGTGCAACCTGAATCAACTATTACCTTACATACCTTGTTTTTACATCTGCAGGCTGTCCTAAACAATGCTTTTCTTTGAAGCAGCTCTCTCTCCTTTGTTGTCTTCAAGACTTGTCTCTTCATCATCAGACTTTCACCTACTTCAGGGGCAGCTCGAAGTGTATTGGAGTTTTAACTTTCAGCTTCATCTTCTTGAACAATTTGTCCACTTCTATCCGGTTTCCTTTCTCCTCCACTAGATGTTGAACCAAATTTTTTAGGGCATTTCCAAGAAGGTTGACCATATTCTTGGCAATTGTAACACCTACCTACAAAAATGTTAGGATTCCTTCCATCACCAAATCTGCCCTCTGTACCTCTATAACCTCCTCTAAAATCTACAACTTGTTCATCCCTTTTGCTTGGCTCTTCTTGATTCTCATTTGTTTGTCTTGGGGTAGAGAAAGATCCTCTTCCTCTCATTGTGCTACCTCTTCCTCTAACTGTTTTCTCTTGTCTTCTTTTTACTTTCTCTTCAACCTTCAGTGCCATTTGATAACATTCTTCAATGCTCCTAGGATTTGTCAAAGCCAACTCATCTTGTATGTTCATTCTCAAACCACCCAAGTACCTAGCAATTTTCTCATCCTCATTCTCATTATGGTTAGATCTCATACTTAATCTGTAAAATTCTTCAATGTATGTCTTTACATCTATTTCCTTTTGCCTTAAACTTTGTAACCTTTTAAACATTTGAATTGAATAATCTGAAGGGAGAAACTTACCTTTCAACTTGGCTACCATCTTGTCCCATGCCACAATCTTGGACTTGCCTTGCTTTCTTCTTTCTAATTGTAGGTAATCCCACCACACAAGTGCATGACCTTTTAACTTTGTTTTTGCAATCTTGACTCTTTGATCTTTTGGAATGTCCTCACACTCAAAATAATTGTCCAAAGATGATATCCAATCTAACAACTCCTCTTCATTCAGGTTTCCACCAAACTTTTGAACATCAATTTTCACCTTGTACTTGTCACTTTTAACTGCCTTCAACAACTTGGCCATTCTTTGATCTTCTAGATCAAGTTCTTCTTCAACATCTTCAAACTCTTCCTCATCTTCATCCTCTGAATCACTGCTTTCAACTTCTTCTCTTCTCTTGCTTGTCTCTAAGGCTGCCAATCTCTCTTTCAATTCTCTAATCTCTCTAATATACTGTCTCTTCAAGTCATTCATCTCCTTTGACACATTCTTTCCTTTTGGAGGCATCTTTACAATCTTGCCTCTTCACCTTCCAATCTTTCTTTCACAATCTTCAATCTCTTTCCACAGAGATCTAATACCTTCGCTCTGATACCACTTGATGCAACCAGGGGAGGTCCTGCAACACACTCAACACAAAATCAACCAACAACAACAAATTCCAAATCACAAACTCTCAAAGTTTCTTTATCTCACCAAAACAACACTCTTCCTTGTAGCACTGCTAACTCACTCGATCGGGTATATCTATCCAATGAGGCCCTCTCAGACCAGGACCAACAGGGTCTTAAACACCCATCAAACCACACAAAAACATACCACCAAACCTTCAATAGGTTGTTTTGTACCAAGTTCATCTAAACAGGGTTTCAATCACCAACTAGGCCTCAAATTAGGCCACTTTAACAAATAAACTTGTCTTAAAACTTTCCCAAAACCCTCAAACACATGTGGGCAGCAATTTACATGTATTCAAACCAAAGAATCCACAATTTGTTCACAGAAATTCATCCACCAAGATGCCAAAACCAAAAACCCTCATTTTTAGCCAAAAATCTAGGGTTTTATTGGAATTCACTCTTCCAATCCACACATAGACCTGCAACCACATCAAACATCTTCTATAACCTCTGCAAAACCTCAATCAAACGTTAGAATCTGCTGCCCCAAAGTTTCATAGCCTTTACCATTCAAAAACCTCACAATTTCATGAGAAAAATCACACTTTTCAACATTAGCGCACCATGCCCAACTCAATACTCGGCCTCCCCTGCACTCACAAAGCATGAAATCATCTAATCCTACAAAATCAATCCCATTCCACCTAGTTACAGTGATCACAGAAGGTGGAATGGGTTTTAACTCATTGTGTTAACTTCAAACCCTTAACTTTGTTTACACAGGCTGGTCTTAGAAATTTGACAATAAATTGCACAAGACTTAATGAAACTTCACAAGAGTAGATCCAAAAGAGTGTTAAGACAGTCTAGTATGCAAATCAAGACAATTTGAATCACTTTAGATGCAGTACGGACCGTACAGTCTAGAACAATGCTGAAAAACACACAAAATCTAATAAAAACAGCAATATATCAATTGATGGTTCTTTCAAATCTTCAAAATCCAACATACATCAATGCCTTTCATTACATATATACTTTTTCCCTCAAAACTAACTGTCTAACTTCCACAAACTTCCTTTTGAAGTTTTATGACCATTGGACTTCCTTTTTACAACTTTTTCAATTTTGCATCTTTTGCACAATTAGCAAATTTTCACATTTTTGCATTTTTTGCAATCCAAACCTTCTAGACACCTAGACACCTAAATGTCATCAAATATGACTTATTACAATATCAAATGGTCTCAATGATCTTATTTTATGCAAAAACCCCAAAATCCTAAAGCCTACTTAATATCAACCTTTGATTGACACTTTTTAATCAATGGTGTCCCTACACCAATATCTTTTTAATATCCTTTGATATATTAATTGAGCCTTTTAATAGTTTGAATTCGGGCTCACGTCTTTAGGGGATTTAATTCTTTTCAATTATAGGGTTAAATCTTTATAAATTAGGGGGTAATCGGCTTTAGCATATGTTTAAAAGGAAATAACGCTCGCATATATCTCGAAGCCATACAATGGTATGGCGGTGGCAAGAGATTTTGGGGCCGGGGAGGTCGGAGGTTCAACCCCCCGGCCTTCTATTTTTAAAACGAATTCTAAACTGAAATATGACAAAACCAATTGCTCACCAAGAATAGTTAATGGATAATGCGGTGGTCTAGTGGTAGAGAGTGTGTGTAGCTGTGGGGAGGTCTCGGGTTTGAACCTTCCCATATACTTTTGAACAAACAAATCCAGCCGACTAGCCAAACCGAGTGACAAAGACCTGCCACATGGCAGCCGATGATTTTCCCGCCGCATGACACGTGTCAAGATATAACTGGTCCACTCCATCGCCCTATCAACATCCACGCCAACATGTATGGCCTACCACATGTCAATATAGGATTGGTCCACGTCACTTGCACCTGCCATGTCAGCATGTTGACGTCATCACTGTACTGCCATGTCATCATGCTAATATCAGCATGGTCAACCCTTTTACCGCAGAACTTTGACCGGCCATATCTTGCACGTACAGACTCTAATTGACACGATTCAAGCGGTGTTGGAATCGTCTCATCGATCTTTTCGATGTGTTGGTGTAACAATTAGCACCTTTGGAGTGCAAGTTGGTACGAACAGCTATGCACAGTGCGTAATGACTGCTCTTCAAATTATGAGGGGAAGCTCCCTCGTGCTGATTTGTGTGAAAAAGTAAAGTAATCTAACTCCTATCTTTTTGTCTCAACTGGAAGAGGCACAAGGTTAAGAAAACCAAGAACGTTGCAGATAAGGATTTTCTGGTTTCGCAGATCACTAACTACAACTAAACTAAAAGCTTTAATCTATCCAATTCTCCTCAAGAAAACAAAGCATGAGGAAAAAGGAGCAGGAATGGTTTTACGATAATCTTTAAGTCAGGATTTCCAAGGAGATGACGACACCTATCCGAGGCGTAGGCTGAAAGAAAGATTATTAACACAACATTAAACGACAATCCTTATTTCTAAATTCCCAAGGAGGTGACAACACCTAGCCAAGGTGTAGATATGAAACAAAGATTGTTAAACATAACATAAGAAAGCCAACTAGGACAGCAAATTGCATTGGCGAGACACGCATACAATAAACGATCAAACTAGCCATTCCATTTAACTAAGGTGAACAAATACCATAATAATAACATTCAGGTAAGGCTGCACAACTATTTATTATCACAATAAAATTTCATTGAATAGATATAGAATAGCAATACTACAGGTAAGGTTACTTAGCATGTATGCTATCACATGCAAAAGTTAATTACAAATGAGCAAAGAGCTCTTATTTACAGACATCAAAGGTGTAGGGAACCCTAAAATCACCTTGAGTCAACTACAGTCTTGCAAGCATGCAAGATTTTATTGCTAAACCCTAAATAAAGGAAACTATACAATTAACTGGAAAACTACCATCAGTTAACCGAAACAAGACTAATCTAAATGGACATGTGCAAGCATGCACGTCCTTATTGAAATGAAAACTAAGTGAAAACTCCAACTGTACATTGATGATTCCAAGACAGACATAGCATGAAATGTGGAACAACAAGTTAACTCGGAAAGAAGCATTGAGTTAATCGTTGTGTCTGATGTCTATCCTGAAAAGGTGGGACATCCTAATCTGGAGTTCACTGGCCGCGATCTCAAGCAAGCAACCCCTCCACGAGATTGTTGACTGCATCACCATCTGAAGGTCGTCACATGTCTCAACTGTCAATTCACTACTTGTCAGCAACTCAAGCAATCCTGGAAATCTCCGCACACTTAAACTGGCATTTCATTGACTGGTAACTCTGGCGGCTCTGTAACTAAAGTGATGGCCTATGTTTCCTCTGCAGCTTTACGCTTTTGACGCTTCTCATGTTTTTTCACGCTTTTCTCTATGGAAGAGTGTTGCATGATGAAACTGCGAAGTTTGACCGTGAACACTCTGGTTGAGAGAAATGTACATGAACTTGCCGCACACACAAAATTTCGACGGTATCAACCCTCTAAACTAGCCTTGGAAGGCTATTAGCTATACGAGGTGGACTTTGAGTGTCTATTCCTGTCAAATTATCTAAATCAATCTTCTGGATATGCTTGATGCAAATCTGTGTCAGTCATTCTGATGAAGTCGTGAATTGAGACCGACTTGGTCTTGAATTCAATCTGTGTGAACTGCATTTTGAAAAGCTCGCCTGTTGACTGTAAACACGGCTATGTTCTGACAACTTTCTCCAAAAAGCTAAAATGTCTCTTGGTGAGGCTAAAAATAGGCTCTCAAGGGGCAATTTTCATGAAAATTTTTGAGACATGGATTTTATGTAGAAAATGATTCTAAGACAACCCACAATGTCACAATTGCGAAAAAAGCACCGTTTAGCTTGACGTGAAAAAGCTTTTCCGAAAAAAGCAACTGAGGGCAGCAGGGGTTGCGAGGGGCAATTTTTTCGAGAAAATTTGAATTATGGGTTTTGTCTAGAAGATGATTCTAAGTCAACCCAGATCCTCTGTTTTGAAAAATATCGACTTTTACTCCACCATGCAAAGGAATTTCAGTTGAGAAAAGCAAAGCTTCGAGAATTGAAGCTCTAGAGCAAATTTTCCTAAAAAATTCTAACACATGGGTTTTGTAGAGGAAGCCATGCACAACCAACCCAGATGATCAGATTTGTCAAAAGTCGTTGAATCTTGGACATGCAAAGAAAACCTAAGACGAAAATAGAAGAATTTAAGACAGAAGATAGAAGTTTTTATGCTCTGCTTCTGCTAAAATCGCCATATTTGTCTGAAGTTTGCTAATTAATCTGGACTTGTACCTGAAAGGAAATCTGAAAAATAATATCTGAAGTGCCTTTGAATATTGATTGTTGAAGAAATTTGCTTGCTCAATGAAGAAATTCGCTTGCTCTTCAACTGTTGTGAGAGAAAAAGGATGCCATCTTGGAATAAATAGACAAATTTGTAGCTTATGGCGCCAACTGCAAGAATAAACCCTGATTTCAAAAGAAATTATCTGATTGGACCCCACTTAGTTTAACAGAAGCTGACTCGGAGTCCAAGAATATTTAAAGTATTAAATTTTTAGTTTCCCTTCTCATGCAAATTTGCAAATTAATATCAAAAAGGCATCAATATTAAAATATTGAGAAAAATCGCCCCATTAAAGCTGGCATGCTGAAACTGAAAATTTAATATTATTTTATTGAGTTAACTGAAATCTCTCTAACTAGGTTCGCTTAGAATATTTTACTGATTCTGAAAAGTCCAAGTTTGACTCTCCAAGCGTCCCCTAGCAAAAGTTGAGATTTTTAGCTAACTTCCTATTTTGTAGCCTGTTGAAAATGTCACGATTGCCTCTGTTGAGCTCTAATTTTTGAATGCCCGGTTGATGCTGGAACTAAGCTGAGAATCCACCGCGAAGCCAGAATTACTAAGATGAAATGCCTATTGGGAGCTGTAATCGTTAAAAACCATGTTTGATGCCTCAAAATAAAAGTCACCTTTTATTAAATTGATATACAGGTCCCCAGACTTAGCCATTTCTCTGTTTCTCCATCTTGCGCTTCAAACTGCTGCTATCGATGAATGATGGCTCATGTCGACTAGATGATGGATCCATCGCGTAGCTAGAAGAATTCCGCAAACAATGACTGTATGTAAGGCATCTGAAAGTTGAGTTAAGGCCCTCAAAAACAAGGGCGCCCCTGGCTTGCAAAAGCGCAATTACCATTTTGAGAATGATTTTGCAACTTGCAACTTTCACGCGAACACTATACTTTGACCCTTGACACCAGGAGCTAAATTGCTTCGATGCGCACACCGTTGATCTCATTGCAAAGCTGGAACAACTTGGAAGAGATGTTCCTGGAAGTGACGAAGCGAGAAAACTGCTTCGAAGACCTCCAGTAGAAGGGCGCCTTTTTCAAGGGAGTATGTAATTTCCATACTTAACCATTTTTCTGCTTGTTTACATTCTTCAGCAATTTCCACTGATCCTTCACTCACGGGCGTTTGACAAACCCTGAGGGCTGACGGTTGGATTTACTGAATAGCTAGGAGGATTCTACACAGGTCTCGTGAAGACAACGGTTGCTAAAAACCTCATCTAGCTGGCCAAAAGACTGGGCACCCCTGGCCTATGAGATACAGGTTGATATTTTCACTTTTATCGACCCTCTATTTTACGTGCTCACTAGAACCACTATCACAGTTACTCAGCACATCTGATGATCTTGCGAACGGGTGTATCGCGGAGCTAGGCTAAATCAAAAGAGATCCCCCGAAAATGAAAACTGCAAGTTCAAACATCTAAGGGGTCTAATTCAAGGGTGCCCCTGGGCTACAAGGGTGCAGAAACTGCAAATTTGACAGTCCTCATGATGTGCAACCTCTTCGTACCTCCCGCTTCTGCCTTCAATTGCCAGAGTTCTACAACTCGGATGATCTTGCTTGATAGCTTGTCGGAAAGCTGATTGAATTCCGAAGAGATTGAATATATTTGCAACCAGAAAACACTGAATCTGAGCCTCCAAATTGAAGGGCGCCCCTGAGCTACAGGGGCATAGATTTGCTCTGTGTTCGATATTTCCTCCATTTCGCACTCTACAAACACCGTGTTGGTTGCTGAGTTAACCACGTAGAAGCATTATTGTCGTTGACGCATGTATATGACTGTATTTCACCGCTTTCACATGTACGGACACTGTAAAGTTGATTTGCACGTTGATTGCGCAAGCGTCTCCCACGTTACAAAGTGAAATGTTTCCAGACTTAGAATATTTTTTGCACTTTTTGCCATGTGAAAATCGCCTCCGTCATGAAGCATTTTTTTCAGCATCTTTCATCATAGAATGTTTTGCTTTGAGTTTCAAGCTTAGATTTTGACACTTGGTATTGGCCAACTGCCATTGACGAACTCAGAGATCCTAATTTTTCTCCTGAAAAAGTGAAAACTACCCACTAGGCTTAAACTAACTTTTAACTGAAATTGACTTCACCACTGTGATCGTGATGTGAAATAAGCCAATCAAAATTAATTTCAGCCAATTCTAACAAGTTTCAATTTTTAGGGTTTCGCGACGTGAAACAGGGGTGCAGAAACCCTAATTTTCAATTTTTCCAAATTTCACTAATATCTTCCCAACACCAAACTGACTCAAAATACATACTTGACTTGCCCAAAAACTGTGTTTCGACATCATTTTAACAAGGTTTAGACTCTTTAAGCAAAATGCCTTAATGAAGCAAAACATTTGGTTTGTGTACAACACGATGTGATGTCGATTTTGACCAATTTTGAGACGATGAATTTTTTCGCCATCCTAACCGGCCTCTGGAACTTGTTTTGACCCAACTTTGACTGAGCATAACTCTCGTGTACGATCTCCTTTTGACGCGATTCAAATTGCATCAGGATCGTGTTGACAAGCTCTATGCGATGATGCCAGCTTCATTGGATTTTAAGACTGAAATTTTTGGTCTTCTAGATCCTCCTGGATCATTCCTCCCAATTGAGAAACTTTCCTCCCAATTGAGAAACTTTTGGGCCTCCAAAAGTTTGTTTTTACATAGAATTTTAGTGAGGACGTTGTTGCCTCACTTGTCTAGTATCATCCGTCCATCCTGCTAGAATTCTTTCATCTGACCCATCACAAACAAGATGAAGAATGAGATAGCATAATTGATACAATCAGCTAAATACCCATCAATACTCATTGTCGCATCCATTATCCACATAGAACTTACTAGTAGAATGACAAGCAACAATACTGAATATACTGATGTGAAGGGAAAAGTATCAACTTGTTGAATCTCCTGAACAAGAACATCATTAGAAAATGAATCATTCAAACCCTCTTTTAACACCTTAGGCTGAAGGCTTAAATGTGCCTGCAACTAATCCTCACACTATGTTGTCTATGACACCTTATTAGGATTAGAAATTGTTTCATTTCCATGCTTAATATCACTAGTTGTTACAGACATGAGGGTTAATGTCTTGCTTGCATTTACAACCATTTTCAAATGCCCTGTGTTTACAACAGATTTATCATTCTTCATGCGATGAGCTTTCACAATGAATTCAATTCCATCCTTAAACAAATGATACTTGTTATGTTCCCTGTAGAAAATGACCTTTCTGTCATACAAGTAAGGACTTCCCAAAACCATCCCACAAATGTCAAGTGGAATTAAATCTAACTCTACCTTATCTACAAACTTGGATGTGATTGCAAATCGGAGTTTACATTGCCTTGACACATGTAACCGAGCATTATCATGCACCCAACCCAATGGATATGGTTTACGATGAGGTATTGTTTTTAATCCCAATTGCTTAACAACTTGTTCAGAGATTAAGTTTACTTGTGATCCACTATCTATGAATGTATCAATTTTACTCTATTTTACAATAGTCCTTATATGAAACAATTCATTCCTTTTACTTTCAATAGGGATCTCATTATTCTTTACAGAAGAAGCATGGGAACTAGTACTAGCAACAAGAACGATACCTTTTATACCCACAACTGTTATCTTGGTTTCATCATCGGAATCTGATCCGAGATCTTGCACGATAGCTGCAGTCTTTTGCTTACCATTTCAATCCTTGAACCACTTTGGTTTCTGAACAGGATGCAATTTCCAACATTTTACATTTTCGTGCCCTTTCTTTTTGCAGTGTGAGCAATAAGGCTTTTCCTCCTCTTTCTTCACAGAAGCTGCCCACTGCATTTCCTTCTTCCCTTTCTTGTTTCCTTTCTGCTTACTGGATTCCATTAAGAAACTGTCATGGCTACTCTTCGTGCCTGTTTCAAGATGAATAGCTTGCACATTAACTTCGTCAAGGTTAGTTGGATTGAACATAAGTATTGTATGCCTCAATTTTTCATGTAATCCACCTATATACTTCAACAAAGTTTCTTGCGTGTATAAAGGAATGCCCAAAATTAAAGCTTTTTTCCTAAACTCCTGTGTATATTCCTATACACTTTGTCCTTTCTCTTGCCTTAATGATTGCCAATTCATTACAGCTTTTTGCATGTGACCTAATGGATAAAATTGTTTCTTAAGTGCAGCAATAAACTCAAACCAAAAAGAAATAATTTTACCATATTGGCTTAGATCTTCCTGAATTTTGCTCTCCCACCAGATTAAGGTTGTGCCTCCGAGGCAACGAGTGGCTAATTGGATCTTTGAAGTATCAGTAGTAAACTTCTGAATCCTACAATAAACTTCAATTTGTTTTATCCAATTATCAAGTTTCTCTACATCCAGTTCTCCATTATAAGTTGGCAATTCAAATTTAACATCAAGCTTTAACAAAGGAGCATTAGATTCAGGTTGCACAGGTTGTTTCTTCTTTGAAGATGAAGTAGACTTAGTAGACGAAGAAGATGAAGTAGATGAAGAAGGTGAAGAAGGTGAAGACAGAGGTTTACGAGGGTCATGACCACCTCCTACTCCTTTACCTTTGTCATCTTTTAAAGAGGATTCACCTTTCTCCTTCTTTTTCCTGTACAGCTCTTCCACCATCATCTTCATGTCTAGGAATGCTTTGCGAAATTATTCTTCACTCTCAAAGATTTCAAGACTGGGAGATTTTCCTTCTTCTGGTTTTTCCATGGTTTGTCTTCGAGTATCTCGCCTCGATCCGATCTCTGGATTAATCTCCTCAAGTGCACCTTCTCGCTTTAATTTCAACCACGTTAACATCCACCACTTGCAATTTTTCCTTTTAACCTAGCTCTGATACCAAACTTGATCTAAAATTAAAGGGTTACAAATAATTTGCACTTTACTCCTAAATACAGATTTATCCCTAATCACAAACAAAATTGTGTGGTTATGTATTTTAACCTTTGAAATTACAAAAATCGAGTTCACTTAATCCTTTGTTTATCCTAATGACATAAACTAATTACTTAAATGACGTAATTAACATTCAAAGTAGGAATTAAAATTGGAAAGAATGAGAGAGAATAGATAGAAGAGAGAGAATAGAGAGACAACAAGGAACTTGATAACGGAGTTCACCCATATGTTCAGGCTACATCTCCAGGTCTACTTCTCAATGAGGAACTGCTTTATTAATGACGCCAAGCTTATTTGCCTTATTACATCATTCAAGCCTCAAAACCTGCATTACAAAGTCTCTCACAGTCTCCTACCAACACCTTCAAAAAGTCCTTCCCAATATGCCTAATTTCTTCACCATGAAATCCTTTCCCAAAAGAAAATTGATTGTCCTCACAAGAGCAAAATCTAACCCTTAAATACACCAATTTTTCCTAATATGGTTCATAACCATATGATTTTACAATCTCCCATTTACGAGAAATAATCTTTATAATATCCCCTTTTACATCATTAAAAAAATCTCTTAAATCCCCTAATAAGCTTTTAATATCTTTTTAATATCCTTTGATATATTAATTGAGCCTTTTAATAGTTTGCATTCGGGCTCACATCTTTAGGGGATTTAATTCTTTTCAATTATAGGGTTAAATCTTTATAAATTAGGGGGTAATCAGCTTTAGCATATGTTTAAAAGGAAATTAGGCCCGCATATATCTCGAAGCCATACAATGGCATGGCGGTGGCAAGAGATTTTGGGGCCGGGGAGGTCGGAGGTTCAACCCCCCAGCGTTCTATTTTTAAAACGAATTTTGAACGAAAATATGACTAAACCAACCGCTCACCAAGAATAGTTAATAGATAATGCGGTGGTCTATTGGTTGAGAGTGTGTGTAGTCGCAAGGAGGTCTCGGGTTCAAACCTTCCCATATACTTTTGAACAAACAAATCCAACCGAACCGAATGACGAAGACCTGCCACATGGCAGCCGATGATTTTCCCACCGCATGACATGTGTCAAGATATAACTGGTCCACTCCATCGCCCTGTCAGTATCCACGCCAACATGTACAGCCTGCCATGGTGTCAATATAGGATTGGTCCACGTCACCTGCACCTGCCATGTCAACATGCTGACGTCATCACTATGCTGCCATGTCAACATGCTGACGTCATCACTGTACTGCCATGTCATCATGCTGATGTTAGCATGGTCAACCCTTTTACCGCAAAACTTTGACCAGCCATATCTTGCACATACACTCCGATTGACGCAATTCAAGCAGCGTCAAAATCGTCTCATCGAGCTTTTTGATTTGATGTTGATTTTGACCAATTTTGAGATGATCAATTTTTTCGCCTTCCTGACTGGCCTCTGGTACTTTTTTTGACCCAACTTTGACTGAGCATAACTCTCACGTACGATCTCCTTTTGACGCGATTCAAATTGCGTCGGGATCGTGTCAATGAGCTCTATGCGATGACCTCTATGCGATGATGCCAACTTCGTTGGATTTTAAGACTGTGAAATTTTTGGTCTTCTAGATCCTCCTGGATCATTGGTCGTACAATGTTGAGGGTCCTTTGTTGTCTGTTGCAAGAAACCCTCGGCCAAATTTTACAGAACGCCTTGGACCGTACGTCGCACAACACCAATGCCCTCGATTGTACGTTGTTGGAATGTCATACCTTGCAATGCCGTATAGTGTTGAAGAGATCACTTGGCCGTAAGTTATAATGCTTCCTCCAACAATTTTTTACCAAACTTCCTTGTCATACGACTAGTTGATTTCTCAGTCGTACAATGAAAAAGTTTAATTGTTGTTGTCGTACGGTATACTTATGCCGCCCTCATGTCGTACGTTATGCTTTGTCAGATGTCATCATACAATCCCAAGCTGTATATGATAGATCTCATGTTTCCACTGTACGAAGATCCCTTGATACCATCGTACGATCTGACTCCCGCCTAGCCACACTATCTCACTAGAATTCCATAGTACAGTAACATTCACCAGTTCCTAAGCAAGTTGTACGACCACCAATTCCTACGCAAGCCGTACAAAAGGCCATACAAATTTTTTGATGAAAAATTTCTGCTCAAAATTATACCGCACTTCTTTTTTTCTTTTGAGTCTATTTCTTATGTGGCGTACGAAATTTAGAAGGTGAGTTCGTACTTCGTATCTTCTTGTTGGCAATATTTTACTGTTTTTTCCTTTTGCCATTTTAATTTTCCATCTTTTATAATTGCCCGTTGAAATATTTTAATATACCCCCTTTTTGGTTTTATAATACTTTTCACCTTTATTTTAATATTTTTTCTCCTCCAAAATTTTAATTTTTTGCTTTTTTCCATTTTCCGAACTTTACTGAATATTTGCTTTTTATTTCCATCCTCGCTTTAATTTTCTCTTTTGTGTTTTCATAATGTTTGGTGTTCTTATTCTTACTTCGAATGCATACCACCACATACAAATAAAAGGGGGGTCTTTCATAATAATCATTTTCACATGTCCCCAAATACTCTAAATCAAAAATTGTCTACAAGAGGAGGGGGTCCAATACCTTTGTAGTTGTCGTCGACATATTTCCCTTCATACTGTTGATACCATTTGACATTCTCTCCTTCAACCATTAATGGACCCGTTAGATTAGGTATTACCCACCACAATCCATTCGAGGTTAGTAGTGAAGGGGGCTCCATATTATGTCCAATGGCATATTTGATCACATCTTCATTTTGTCTCAATCGCTTGGCAATGAACATATCCTTTGCCATTATTATGTCCCTACAGCAAGGTCCTTCCTCTTCCGTATATTCATCCAAGTCAGCTTCATATTCGACTTCTTTCTTTCTTTCATTCTCGGCTTCTTTATCGAGCTCGTAGGCTACATATCCTCTTCTTTCTCCTTCGTAAGGTGCATATAATTTCTAGTGGCCCCATACGCTCCTCCATAATACAGGTGTTCTGAATAGAGCATTTGCCAATTTTATGGATTCTTGGTACTACAATTCCTTCTACTAGTTTCTTGACCAATCTCTCCTCCACGATTTTTTGGTTTCCTCCCACTACCCAATCTTCTATTGCAAACCAGTTCCCAATTATTACCCAATCCTCCTCTTCCATGGCTCCGTTTTTGCTTATTGTCCAGTCCTCTTTTGTTGTGTAGCCCAACATGTTCATTTCAATTGGTGTTTCCTTTCTTACTTGGTACGGTTTTATCTTTGATCGTTAATGGAGTCTTGCAGCAAGGTCCTGTCTAAATTTTCAAGTTTAATTGCTCCATTATCGTCAACTTCTCCAATTTTAAAGGGTCTGAGCCACCTTACCTTGAATTTACCAAGCTTGATTTCGTTGCAGCCATTATATTTCAAAACTAACAAGCCAGGTTGGAATTTCATTCAACAAAGATTCTTGTCATGCTAGTACTTCCTTCTTTTCTGTGCCACCTTCATGGCCCATTGTGCCAATACTCTTCGTTTGTCCAATTTGTTGAGTTGGAATAACCGTTCCTTCAGATTCTTTGTATTTGTTCTCTACCACTATCCTCAGACTTGGTACCATATATTCAGCTAGCACTATTGCTTCTTGACCATACATTAACCGGAATGGTGTGTGCCCCGTCATCACTTTGTATGTTATATGGTATGCCCGCAATACAACAAGCAACTTTTCTTCCGAGTCTGCTTCTTCGACTCCACATGATTTGTGGATGATGGACACCAACACCTTGTTGGTCGACTCTGCTTGTCCATTCACCGTCGGGTAGTACGAACTCGATAAGCTGGGGAAGATTCGGAATTCCATCATCATGAGCCGAATGACATGGTTGACAAAGTGCCCGCCACGATCACTCGTGATCTATATGGATATTCTATAACATGTGACAATCTACTCATTTATAAATCTTGACTTGTTGATCGCCATATTATCTTGGAGTGATCTAACCTCTACCCATTTCGTCAAGTATTAAATGGCTACTACAATGTATCAGCATCGATGTAATTGGGTGACTTTAAGCAGGCCAATGAAATCCAAACCCCACCTTTCAAAGAGCTCTTGCGGCTATGAGGGGAACAATGGCATGTAATCTCGAGAGAGAGGTTTGTCAACCCTCTAGCATGTATCACATCCTACTACCCACTCTTGGGCACATGTATGTATGGTCGGCCACCACAACCCTACCAAGAGGACTTTACGAGTTATGGCATCCAGTCCCATGTGCCCTCTAGCAAGACCTTCGCGTGCTTCCTTGAGTACTCCTGGAATTTCTTCCTACATAATGCATTGTCTCAACACATGGTCAAACCCCATTTTATATAATAGACCATTGATAAGCTGAAAGGTTTTACTCTTTGGCACTAGATTTTGTCTCTTTCTTGGTGGCATCTCCTTCGAAAAGGTGGATGTGGACAAATATTCTTTGATGTTCTTGTACTATGGCAATAGTGCTACAATTTGGAACAAATGAGCATCAGGGAAATCTTCATTCACTCCCTCAGGTGGTTCACCATACTGAATTCTCGATAACTGGTTAGTGATGACATGGCTCTTCCCTGGCCGAACACTTATGGTGAATGTAAATTCTTGTAACAACAAGAGCCACCTACTTACCCATCCCTAGATGATGGGCTTGTTCACCAAGTACATCAAAACCTGATGATCCACATAAAAGGTGAATGGTGTTGCCAACAGATAGTGTCTGAACTTCTGGACCTAGTACACCATCCCTAGTGCTTCTCGTTTCGTTGTACTATAATTCTTTTTTGCTTTTGATAGCAACTGGATGGCAAAGAATATCGGATGGTCCAATCCCTGAGGTCCTACTTGAGCCAATGTTGCTAAAATTGCATAGTTCAATGCGTCCATGTGTACACGAAACTCCTTACTCCATTTTGGGTATGCAAGGATCGATGAGCTTATTAATTGTAGCTTCAACTCTTTGAATGCCTTCTCCTGATCATCAATCCACACTAGTGGTTGGCCTTTCCCTATTAGTATGTCCAACGGATAAGATATCCGAGCAAAATTTTTGATGAATCACCTGTAATAGTCAACATGCCCAAGGAATGATTTTACTCCTGTGATGTTTTGCTAGGCTTCCATCTACACGATTACCCTTATTTGTCGGGGTCAGTTTTGAGTCCTGCTTTACAAAATAAGTGGCCCAACACTTTGCCCTGCGATACCATGAATCGACACTTTTTCGGATTTAACGCCAATCGTGCTACTCTGCATCGTTCCATACATTCTTTGAGTGCTCTCAGACGGAACTCCTGACCGCTGTAGATTGACCAATCATCCAAAAATGCTTTAGAATTCCCTATTGACATTTTATCAAAGATATGTAGGATGATTCTCTAGAAGGTTGTTGGAGCATTTGCATAGGCCGAACGGCATTCGATTGTACGCATATACTCCATCCTCGACTACAAATTTCGTCTTCAACTTGTCTTCTTTGGTGATACTCATCTAATTCTACCCTGAGAATCCATCCATGAATGAGTACATCTTGTGACCAACAACTTCTTCGAGGATTTTGATGGTAAACAGGATTGGAAATGGATCCTTGATAATCACCACATTCAGGCTTCTAAAGTTCACGAATATTCAAATTTGTTTTGACTCCTTCAATGAGATTACCATCGGAGAGACCCATTCACTTGTTTCCACTTGAAAGATTATGCCTGCTTCTAACATCTTTTCTATTTTTTCTTGTATGTTGGCAACATAGCTTTATTCATCCTATAGGGTCTTTTCCTTACTAGTTGTGCTCCTAGCTCTAGAGGAATTATGTGCACACGTAATTTTGGCAATATACCTTTAAGATCTTTGTACGTCCAAGCAAAGGCATCTTTGTATTCCATGAATATTTTGAATATTGTTGCTTTCAACATTGGATCCCAATCATCACCAACCACAATCATCCTTGGGTTGTCTTTGTTTCCCAGGTTCACCTCCATCTTTGGCTCCTCTTACTTGATTATTTTGTCATGTTCAAAATTGTGGGTTGGCATGTCATTCAGCTTTGCTACTCCCTCCTTATATTCCCTATACTTGAAAGGAAATGTCTAACTAGTTGTAACTATGTCTTCATCTTCCTGTATCTCCCTAATTCGTAGCATATTGCATTCGGGTTGAAACACCTCGTAGTCTTCCATCTGCCAATGGAATAGACCGTTGAAAGAACTTACCTCATCCTTAGAGCAATTCTCGAGATCAAGTACCCCTTCATCATTAGGTTCCATGAATTTTCTTCATTCATCTTCCTCTCATTCTTCTCCTTCGGATTTTAACTCGGAGGATGCCAATTCTTCGCTCACCACCTGATTCTTTAGGTTGATGATGTACTTCCTCCCATTGCTCTTGATGGAAAGGGTGTTTCGTTTCCAAGTGTGGTCTGCTTTGACTACTACCAACCAACCTCTCCCAAGTAGTGCATCATACGCCTTCTTCTACAATGGGATGACAAAATTCAACAAAAATTGTTGTGTCAATTGTCACCTTCTGCACCATCAATGTACCCAATGGTTTGATAACATTTTGATCGATGCCTACTAAGTGAAATGTTGGTGCCCAGAGAGTTGGTTTCCCAAGACATTTCCAGGTCTCCTATGATAGTACATTTACTCCCAAACCTCCATCAGTGATGGTGTTTGTGAGTTTCTTTCCCTTGATTTCCATTTGTACAATGGTCGGCTTCCTCCTGATGTTCACCGTGAGCAACATTGGATCAACCAATTATTCACCTTTCGATGGCGGTTCTACTACCATGTCCTTTCTTGGACCTTCCTGTCAAGTTTGGTTGTCACTGACTATGTTCAATTGCCACTCTCAATTGCAACATTGTCTATAGGAGGTCTATCACCTTGATAGGTACAATTGTCTATAACATCTACCATACGATGTTCTTTTTTGACTCCGACCGCAATGATGTACTTGTTGCTTCATTGGAGATTCTCCTTTCTTTGGCCATTGCTTATTCTACTTCCGCTTTGGCCTCTCGAAGTCTTTCTCTGTGTGAGGGTCTAGATAAACTACTTTCTTCGTTTGTGCTCTAGTAATTGCTAGAACTTCCTCATCCTCCACTTCCAACATGTTGATACCTTTTTGTTTTGAGCAATTGGTGTCTTCGTGATCACTCGGTCCACACCATTTGCATAACATTCCTCCTTTGTTTCAGCTACTTTGGCACTCTCTTGTGAAGTGACCCCATTCGCTACATTTTTGGCACTGGATCATGGGTCTTCCTTTAGAGACGTACTAGATTCGACTTCTCGGCCCACTGCTATTGTACCGGTCATTATTTCCTCTTCTGTTGTGGTATCTGTTGTGACCTTTTCACACATCGCCCCACTCAAGATGGGGACCCCTAAATTTTGCTCCATTCTGGTCTTTTTGGCTTTGGTTTTTCTCTCTCTCTCTCTCTCTCTCTTTTCTGATGTCTACCTTTCGAGGATTGAGTCCATCAGTGAGTTTGGCCAAGTCTGAAAATTAGGGTTTTGAGCTTCCTTGCCAATTTGAGGTCAAATGAAGTGAATAAATTGAAAATTGAGCTTAGTATTGTTGTCAACATGTTTCTGATCTCGACAGATTTCATCTGATTCAACGAGTGCCACTGTTTTTAGTAAGTATGAAATTCTGGGAGACGTCAAATCGACATTTTTAAGGATTCCAAGGTCCTGCTTGCATTGAGTTACATCAAAATTGCTCATGTGCAAAGTTGAACTAAAACGGACAACTTTCTATTTTAAGCGATTCGACAGGGCCAATTTCGGGAAGCAGCGTGAGTTTTCTGCATCGGATGTTCATACGGGTTTCTGGACGCCGGCGACGATGTATTTTTAAAAGCAGACGGCAGGCTTTCGAGTTCAATCTGAGGCTATTTTAGGGTTTGCATATCAGGTTTCTTTTTGCATGTCGGGTGATTGATTCTTGAGTGGTTTAAACTTTGCGATGGTGTGTTGAAATATTCCCATTAATTTTTCCCAGTAACAAATCAACAACCAAGCGATTAGCGTTAGCTCCAATGTAAACAGCCAAAAGACCTAACCAAGAATGTTCACCAAGATCCCGATGTGGGCGGTGATAGCACTTATAGTGGGGATGCGTTGAAACAGCAGAGCTGAAAGTACAATTCATCTGTTGATGCAGGCATCCACAAGTAGTGGGAATACTCCACTTATTCAGTGGGTGAGTTTACAACAATTATTAGGCGGCAAGCCAGCCTTTAAATCCACTCTTCCACTTATTAACGTGGGGGGAATACTGTCCACACAACCACTTATTTTGTGGGGGGAATTTACAATCAAGAAAGACATTTATTCTAAAACTCAACCACTCAATTGTGGGAGTGTAATCAAGTATAAATTGCAGCAATAAAATGAAATAGCTGTTAGTACTACTAACTAGCTTTACAATGAATAGAAATAGTTGCAAATAAGAGAGATAAGCTTCTAGAATGTTCTTTATCCACACTGGCGGTAAACCATCCAGGGGTTACATATATGAGAGATTAATCATAAGATTTTGCAGCTAATTAAATGACTGGAACAGTACTACTGTTTACAGTCTTACAATGATAAACAACTGCAATTTTCAAGTGTTATTACAATCTTTACAAAGCACAATGAAATAGAAGATTTTTCCACTTGATATCCTCTCAATTAATGAAGCTTAAAACCAAAATCTAAATACTGAAGCAAACTGATATAAAAATCAGCAATCTGGAAATGATTATTAGCAAACTGAAAACACATAAAAATAATCACAACTCCTTCACAATACCTCCAGAAGATGAAATATAGCTTGCAAAAGCTCTTGAGAAGGTTGGCGCCCAATTCACAATGATAAAATAGCATCTAAACTCAACCATTAATTTATGCACGAATCCCAATGCTCTCCAAAAAGGTACGGCCTCCTTGCAAGGGTGATTTCGCTTAATAAAATCTGAAACTTGGAATTAAATTCTGATAACCTCCAAATATGGTCGCCTCTATCATAGAAATGCAATGATCAAATACCCAAAACCAAATAAAATTCATACTAAAAGCTACATACAAAAATCACTTTCAGCCATGATAAACCAGCAACATGAAAACTGGAAATATCTCACCAAAACTCCACAATAATGCTCAATATGTACTTTTGGATGAAGCATACTCTCAATCCACCACCTCGGGAACCATAGTTGCAGGCCCAAAGAATGGAGTAAATTTGCTAAGCTTTCCCTTAGCCGGATTCTGGATTCATTCCAAGCTGACATAACTGCTCTTCAAAATAGCACCATCAGCTCTTCAAGCAACAATAACTTTAATTGGCGATAAAACAGCAAGAGCTCTTCAAATTCAAAGAGATTTGTTCTTCAACTTCAAAGGATATACCTTTTGCATTTTACTTTGAAATAATATATTATTACTCGCCTCCTTTCACTTTGCAACAATAAAACATGTAGAATTAAATGCAATTGATACCAACCTCTTTTAAAACAACATGAAGTTATTACTCCTAGGCGTAGGGTACAACTGAGAAACATGAAATTTGACTAAGTATAAAAACTTAGTCCATGGAGATAACCAAAACCAATGCCAATACTGAAACTGATGGATAGCAAGATGACTTGAGTTGAGCTGCTGATGATGCTACTGCCAAATTTAGACTTACTAAAAATAGCCAACTGCGATAAATAGTAAGTTCACATCAAAACAATAGGCGATAAACTAAACACTAACACCAAAGTTGAGCTGCGCGCTGAGCGAGATCTTTGCCAAAAGATAGACTTACTAAAAATGACAAGCTGCTATAAATAGTAAATGCTGAAAACATCCTCTGACGAGCGCCAATTGAGCAATATCGAAGAAACCCTAATTCTCCTCGACAGCCTCACGGTTCCGGAAGCAAACAATCTAATGAAGAGTGTAGGGCCGTGAGACTTCTGATGACGCCAAATAGAGATAATCACTTTCGTTAAGGAACTTACTATTTTGCTTGAGTGTGTCGGCGGGCGCCTGAGCAATTCGGAATCGACTGATGTAATACACTTGAAAGCGAATGACGAAAGTGTTTGATAGCATACCAAAACAAATTAGGGTTTCCAACCGGGCACGAAAAAAAAGGGTAAAAGTCAAAATTTTGACATGGCGTTATGTAAATATGCGATCAGCATCCTTCAAGCTATCTGCTGGTAAAATTTGAAGTCAAACGGAGCACTTACTATTTATAGTAAGTCAATTTGGAAACAGGCTAAAAATAGCAAGTCAGGTGCATGCGCTCATGTCGGCAGTAAGGTCACGTGGTGAGGAGCACCCCATTCGAATTTCAAGTCAATCTGAGCCGTGGAGATATCAAAAGCAGGCAGTTACTATTTATAGCAAATCACCTTCAGAAACGGGCTAAAAATAGCGGGCCGACTAAAAATAGCAGTGTCAACAGGATAACAAGGTCGTAAGGATGCAGTGTTTAAAATTTCAAATCATTCTGAGCTTCAAAGATGCAAAATTGAGAGACTTACTATAAATAGTAAGGCATGGAAGAACTAGCGAAAATGAAGGAAAAATGGCTAAGGCATGAAAAGTTCATCCTGCTCCGCAGGCAAAATGCGCCCTCAAGCACAAATAGCATAAAAAAAAATTCTAAGTATAAAATTCATCCACCTGCCTCGGGAAAATGCGCCCACCCTCAAGGAGAAAGTTTTAAAATTTTCTAAGTGTTAAGTTTCATCCTACTCAGGGGGTAGAATGCGCCCAAGACAAAAATAAGTCAAGCTGGTCAACAAGTCTTCATCCACCTCACCCATCAAAATGCGCCCAGCTCAAAGTGGATGACTTCAAGAAAATTTTCTAAGGCAAGATATCCTCCACCACCCTCCATTCGCGCCCATCCTTCACCCTTGCTAAAATGCACCCAAAATCCAAGAGGTCAAAGAAGTCAAAGGATTTTCATCCTTCATGAGGTACAAAATGCGCCCAAAACATGCCATATGGAGACAAAAATGAAGAAGTTGAAAGGTCACTAAGGCGTTGAAAAGGTTCCATCCTCCTCAAGGCAAGAAATGCGCCATGCAAGCTAGGAAGAAGACAAAAGAGGTTGACTTTCCTCTACCCCCTTTGAATGCGCCAAGTAAAGAGTAGGTGTAAGGTGAAAAGTGTTGAACAAGGTGAAATCCTCTTGCCCATGTGGAGTACGCCCAAGTTGATATGAATAAAGGGTGAATATTGTTGGGCATGGGAATAAATATCCTCCTCTCCAAGTGTGATGTGCGCCTAAAGAGTATAAGTTGGTGAAAATAAAATAAGCTAGGCGTTGGGAGTGGAGATGGAAGATACTACTAGGCGTGGTGAAGTTAAATGTTCCTCATGGTGATGAAGTGCGCCTAATGTTTAAGTGGAGAATGTTGCAAGGTGTTGAAAATATTTTCCTAAGGCGTTGGAGTTTTAAAACAAAAATATCTTTCTAGTGGTGAAGTAAAATACAAGGCGTTGAAGATGATGGAAATAAAATATGTTAAGTATGATGTACTTCAAGGGATATTTTCTAAGTAAAGTTGATGATTTTTCTCACAGGCAAGATGAAGGAAGTTGAATAAAATTTCTAAGGCAAAATTCAAGAAAATTAAATGAACCTGTTCGTTGTGCACCCATGAGTTCGACGCGTTCTAAAGGAAATTTTCTTCTGGGTATTGAAGATTATCGATGAGGAAAGGATTTTAAGGTCATCCACAGCTTGCCAAGGATTCTGAGGTAAAGATTTTTGATGGGCACTCAAATAATGAGTTTTCCTAAGGGAAAATTTGAAAATTTTCTAAGTCAAAGTGAAGAAAATGTGTTTTCAAGGTGAAATTCTCCAGACGATGAATTTGAAAGGAACTGCGTAGGTGAATTTGCTCAAATTCTTCGTGAAGATGGTCTTCTTGAGCCAGAGATGAATAAAATCAAAGTTGTCAGAGCTCCAGCGGGAGAAATGAATTTCTTGAAGATGCAATTGAAGTTAATATTGTCAAAGATGATACACCCTTGAAGAAGATGGGTTGAAAATTTGGCTAAGGCATGAAGAATCATGAATTTGAACGCGAAGTTGGCTAAGGAAAAACGATGAGCCCTTGAAGATCAAAGCGTGAAAATCAGGTAAGCAAGGTGAATTTATATTATGATGTGTTCTAATGCCCTTCTCCTTGCTTGTTTTGCAGGAGGAACGTCGAGACCAAGCGGTGATGATTTAAAATGATGAAGAAAACAATCCAAGATGACATTTCGGCCTCGAAGGAAAAAGTTGCAAGAAAATGGCTAAGTGTTGACTCAAGTGACAAGGAAGAAGTTGAAGAACAACGTCAAGAAAGAAGATCAAGAACAGTGTGAACGCGTCTACAAACGGAATCTTCTAGAAGGGTGGTGGACATTAATGCCTCATTTATTATCCCACTCTCCTTTGTGGCGGTTTTTAGGGCAAATCTTGTTTAGGGCTGAGGTGGCACAATCTGGGCCATCAGGCGATTGTAATCTAAGCCAAATACATTGGACTTGGCCAACTATAAAGAGAGCCCTCATTTGTACCTCTGTCAAATTTAGAAGTAGGCCGGATCTTAGAGAAGAATGAGAGAAATTGATGAGTGAAATGTACAATCAGACTAGTTGAAAGGAAAGTCTTCCCTTTGGATTACTTTATGAAATTTGTCATGTATGCACTTTCATAATAAAGAATTTTTTCATTGATGAATTGCTCTTTGTTGACTTCTTCGTCCTTTGCCGATTCGTACTTAACTCTTAGCTTAAAGTAAGTAGATTTCATTGTGCAGTACTTGTAATTTGGCATGTGGTGCTGGATTTGAGACAGACTTGACCTTAAGGTCCACTGGCGGTCTGTTGACGGTGGATGCGCACTTGCGTGAATCAAGCTGAACTTTGTGAAACTTAACTTGGTTTATATCCGATGGGCAAATGGTGAACATCTTGATCCTCTGCGAGATTTGCACGGTTCGGAAGCTGTCGTGAGGGCCAGCGGGTGGTTGAAGCTTGTGAGAATTGATCGCCATATCCCACACCTTAGAGTAGACTAGAACATTCTTATCCCTACACCCATTTAATTTCAGTTCATTTACGGTTAGGATTAGGAAACTTGTGCTCACCTGCCAAATCATTTGAATTACACGAAACCCCTTAGTCTACTGTCTATTGTCAGCTGTCGAACAATTGTGTAAGTCCCCTCGTAAGAACACAGCAACTCACATCAAACCAACTGAGGGTATTCTAAGTATTTGGAACCTTGGAGTTGAAAGCATGATCTTACTCGCAATCTTAGCATGCTGAATACTTTGTTCAAGAGAGGATAGGGTATCCGTTGGGAAACTTTATTCTGTGTTGGTGCGGTCTCAAAAACCATGTCAACAGTATCCACCAAGAGATGCATTATTGTTATTATTTTGTCATTTAGGAGGTGTGGTCAGAGGGGTTGATTGTTCCCCTTGGGTGAAGAGCACTTGTGTGCTTCTTGTTTTCAAATTGTACGAGCATTCCTTGATGGAATGTCCCATCACTTGACAAATGTCGCAAAATGATTTTTTCGTGCAATTAGTTTTAGTGTGACTTTCTACTTTATAGTCAATGCACTATAGTTCTTTGATTTCTTTTGAGTTTTCTTTGTCGGCCTTTAGTTCTTTCATCATGCACATCATGTCCCACCTTAAGGCTTGGACTATCTTTGATTCTTCGTCACTACTTTCCTATGTACTCTCGTCATCATCTGTATTTTTCTTCCCTCAAGAGAATGTTTTGTTTTCACTTTCAATGTCCATCGCCTGATTGTAAACATCAGCGTACAAGGATGGAGGTACCACTTTCATCTTTTTCCGCAACGAGGGGATCAATCCTTTGATGAACCACCGCTTCTTTAGCTCATCGGCTGGCTGGTTCTCCAATTTCACTAGTAGTTCTTTGAGCCTACGATTATAAGCCCATACATTCTCATGCTTTCCTTGTTTGGTGTTATAAATCTCGGCAACATTCTCATTGTCGTCCCGTAATAATCTGAACTCTACCTCAAATTCTTTTCTCAGTGCATCCCATGAGGTTGTATCTTTTGCTGCTAATTTGGTGAGCCAATCTATGGCTATTTCGCGTAGCGTTGCTAGAAACGCTCTCAACCAATAGTCTTTGTCTTCTTGGTCGCTCGCTATCCATATGGTTTCACAGGTTTTGCAATGTCTAATCAGATCCTCCGACCCATTCCCTGTAAATTTTGGCAATTTTTGCCTTTCCACACTTGGATTGGCTAGCGGAATCACCATCTTCCTTCCCCAGTGTGTTGCTTGTGTATTGGACCTATTTGGACTGTTTCGCTTGGTACATGTTGGTGCTTGTCTTGCACTCATGGCCACCTACGAGTCCTTCACTTGTCCACCTTTAGCATCCTCTGCACTCTGGGTATCTTGGGGATCATTCTTGCACTCCCTCCATCCAGGTGTCTTTGGATCAGGTCCTCCAATTCTTGGCTCTTCTCTCGAGATGGATAGTTCTCGTATGCAACGTATGTTATTCTCAATTACTTCAGTTAGTTCAATTTTAGGATCTCTTTCTTCTTCTTCGTCGTTCAATGTTGTCTCTACAGATGGTTGTCCTACTTGGTAGGCAATAAAAAGGCAAAAGAAAAAGTATTAAAAGGCAGCAATTAGTCTTAACAAAAAGACATATCCTTTGAGGTGTGTGGAGGATAAAAATATATATTATTGTGAATATGTGTGAAAAGGAAGCAATCAAGTTTGAAAAGACAGCAATTATTATTTAAGAGGAGTCATGACTATTTGAAGGGTCATTACCTTTGAAAGGATGTATCTCTTCATAGAAATATGAAGATATAAAAGGGAATAAGAACTATGTGAGAAGTGAGGAATAAATGTATTATCATACAAGCAGATTTGTGAAGGGAAGTTATTGTGGTTATTAGTTTGAAAAAGTACAAGATTGTATTATACTGATTAACCTCCCCCCACACCACTCTCGGTATAATCGTGTGCTCATTGTCCAGCTCTGACATGTTAATGAAAATAACGTGGTTTTCACATCATGAATACACTGCTATGACCCTCTGCCATTGATCTGCTCAATGCAAAGTTGTTGATTTGAATAATTTGGTGAATGGTAAAATTAGCATAGAGCTTCCAAAAGACATTAATAGCTGTTAAGAAATTTCGTATGGAACAAGGGCAGGACAGCAACCTCAAGAAATCAGAAACACGAAATAAATTTTATCCATAAAATCTTAAAGCCTTTCAAAAGTTTTGGAACAATTTTCTCCTTTCATTAAATCAAATAAAAAAAAATTATAATATTCAATCTTCTACTTTGCTTCAGCATCATACCAAACTTACTCTCACAAAATCTTTCTCTCTGCTATCTTCTATTTGTTTATTTTCTTGTCTTGACAATGATCTAAACATCCTACTTATAACAACAAAAGAAAACTCTAAAAATAGTCTTGCTTTAAAAACACAAAAACAATAACTCTTATCCCCCTTTTTTTTAAATAAAAATAACTCTTATTTTTTGCTTCTATTCTTATTCCACAGCTGCCCATATTTTTAACTGCTGGTTTTATTTTTAACCCTATTTGACAACAATTTTTCCTACAATAGCTCCCATCCATCTTTGTTGACTACGTCATAGCCACTTGCTCTGAGATGATGTGCCCTTTGCAGCAAGGCAGGGATACACTACATGTGGTAGTTGATAGGCCAAAACTGGGGTAAATAATGAGATAGATTTAATATTTAATAACTAAATTCAGTTTGATCTAAGTGTCAATCTGGGGGTGTAAACTTGCGAAAGGCATTGTGGCAATATGCGCAAGGGCTGCACATAGTGAGGTGAGTGTGGATGAAATGCAACTATTCTAATGAAAACAAAATAATTCTTTTACAATTGCTACATAAATTAAAAACAATTCTGCTATGATCTTTGTTAAAAACTATTGTAAAAATTGTGCAGGCTGCTACAAGAACCATACAGATTGTTAAAAATGTATTCTATGGAAACAACCTGCTACCAAAACTAATTTAAATTGATTTATCATAAAAATAAATGACTAAATAAATCTAAAATACGCTCTTCATACATCAAAAATAAAATCTACAATTTATAATTTAATCACACAATACTAAAATAAAATGATAACATAAATTATTCAAAATAAAGAAAATAAAAAATAATATCACCATCATTTCCTATGGGTGGGCCCTCCTCCCATTCTGTGAGGTGACAGTAGAAATGCTAACTACTCCTCAAAACATCTGTTGCATATATTATATTTTTATGAAAAATATTACATTATTTTCTGCACTTTTTTTCCTGCAATATTACATCGGTGTTGCACTATATTTCCAGCATTATTCGTACATTTATCTCCACTCCTTATTATATTTCTACAGCTCTATTTTATAGCATTTTCTCCTATTCTCTTGCCATCTCTTATGGCATTTTTTATGGCTAGTGGGTTGGAATAAAACTAACCATAAATATAGGAGTTTGTTTTGCCATGAAAATAGTTATTTCCTTGGTCTACGTCCATCACAACTTTATTTGTTGTACTTGTAACAACAAATAATACAATACTATTTCATGTCATATGAGTATAAAAATAAGTCAATAGTTGTTATAACAAGATAACTAATATTTAACACAACAAATAATTTCTAAAAAATTGATTAATAGCTGAGATTTTATTGCTGCCAAGTGCACCCACAGGCGACTGGAAGTTTGTTGTGAAGTCTATTATTTCCACTTTTATTGATATGCTGCTGGAATTATTTTCTCAACATAATGACAACAAAGTTTAGTAAATACAATCTATTATTTAATTTTCATATATTTTACCTAAAAACTATATTAAATATTACTTATTTATATTTAACCATATACAACGGAATTATTCAAAAAGCTAGGATATGATATGGATATGGAACACAAAGGTGGGGCATTACAATATAGGAAAATGAATAAAATATAGGATAAAATGAAACATAAATGCCTCTCATCAGTAGTGACCTAACAAATAGTACTGAGGTGAAGTTTGGTAGTTTTGTTGGATATAAGAGGTGTTGAGATGATGACAAATACACATAAGCTTGGCATTAAGTGGTAAAAGGGTAATTAGAGGGGCTAACTAGCTAGGGCAAATGAAATGCATTTAGTATAGGAATATGGCCATGGATCATGTGGAATAGTACCATCAACACTTATGAATTTGATATTAAGAGTTTATAATATGTTTCGAGATGTATTAAGTGCCATTTTATAAGTGAAAATATAAAGGGGTGGATAGGGGTCTAGAGAAATACAAAAACATCTTTACATAACATACCTGGAGGCATAGATTTGAATATTTATATATAAAGAGAGTGAAGTGGATAAAGTTGAAGATTGCATTATGAAAATCAAGTGAAAAAAGCTTAAAGAAAAGTGTTAGAAATGTGCGTACTTTTAGATCATGGATTAGAATGGACATGGATTTTGTGGATTCAATTCCTATGTGTTGATGCGTGTTTTATGACACAACAAACATTCTAGAATAAAGTGTCAAAGACGCTCTATCCCCTCTTGAAAAACTACCTCGTATGCTAAGACTACAAGAAAGATCATACGGCAATTCCAATGTTTCAACGAAGTGTGGATGAGCTCTGTGGTTTGATGTGATTTGCTGGTTATGACAAGGGGACTTATGCTAGGCTTGTTCAATTCACAATGAAGGTCTAGACAATGAAGCTCTATTGTTTGGGTCATGGATCAAACAAACTAAAAAAGGAGAGATAAGGGTTGATTCTAATCTACTCCTAAAATTCAGAGCAGTATTGACCCGGGTGGAACCAACCACGCTTTAGCCGCTTACGCTCAGCGACAACCACACAAAGTGCAATCTTCAAGGGAATGTGCTTATGATTTTCGTAATGAATAACTACCATCCGTCGAACAATAATTATCTAGGCGAAGTTAAGCATCCACAAAATAAGCTCGAGGTAACTCGCATTGAATGAAAATCATCCATTCAAAGAAAGTATGAGAAAAAAGTTTCACCATAAATCAATACTTATCAAATCTTGCATTCATCTAACATACATGAAATAAAATCTAAACTATGATGAGGGATAAGAACCATAACAACTCCAAAATAAGAGAAGTAATCACCATCAAAACAATGCATGCATTACTTATTACTTTGGTAGTCTTACAACAATTGCTTATCTCAACATGTTTTGCAACATGCTCCCATGCTTTACAAATGAGGGGTTGAGCTCAATTTATAGGCTCCCCAATTACAATTCAATGGCCAAGATTGATTTAGGATCAACGGCCAAGATTACAAATAAAACCCTAATTAGGGTTTGCTACCCCTCGACCGATGAGAAAATTACATTTGAGGACACTTGTCCTTTTTAATAAATATGAACCAACAAATAAAATAGAAAGTTGTTGCATGTTGATTTGGAATGATTTGATTGGTTGGAAGATGACGAGGCGCCACCTCAACGTGCCGGATGTCTTCCTTGATCACTTTGGTCTTATTCCTTAGAATATTTTCCTTGCCGATGACTTTATCCTTTGTGCTTTGATCTTGGATGACTTTGGCTTCTTCTTCTCACCTCGCCTTGGAGCACCTGTTTAGACTTTAAGTTTTTAAGTCTTTCTTTCCGGATTGCTTTGGAATTTCTTCAAGTGCCTTGAATTTGGAGAGGAACTCCCCTGTGCCTTCACCACAATGGAGGAAATTGGCACTTTTTCTGTGGAGAATTTACATACTTAGCCAAATTTTGGCTACTTTGTAATACCTTCAAGATTTTGGCCATTTTTGTGCTCAAATAAACTTCGCCGGTCGATTTGTCTTCAATTTTGAATTTGGCTTGCGTAAGTTGGATGTACTTGACGATGTGCCTGTCGTTGTCTTCATGATGCCGAATTCTTGGCGGACTTCCTATTGGTCTTGCGATGTGTAAGGGTGGACTCCCCAAGTTTTCTTTCATCTCCCTTCAAGTCGGACTTTACACTTTCTTTGCCATTTTCCTCTTTGAAGATTCGCCTTGTGTAGTCATCCACCTGCAGTAAAAAAAGATAACTTTTTCAGGATAAGCTTTGAAAGATCTTTATAAATTTCATTTTTCAAGCTTTTAATTTTCTCCAAAATGGCTAATTTATTTGATTTTATCTTTTAAATTTAGCCATGGCAAAAATTATTGGATGAAGATTTTCATTTTCTCTCTCCTGAAATCTGGCCTCGTGCTGAATTTTTCGACACTCCCTCTCCTGACATCAAAGTGAATTTTGTTTTGAATTTAAAGCAAACTTCATACTCTCTTCGTCATTTTCATCTTGGCACGAGCATATTTCATATTTAACTCTTCATTTCTATCTCCCGAAATCGGACTTCTCATTGTTTGCCATACTCTCTCTCTACAAGTTGAACTTGGTGAACATTTTTCCATGGCGAACTTTGCATGTGCTTTGTCTCTTTTCTAAGTGCCAAGGTAGGACTTTCCTCTTGTCCGGACATTCTCACCATTCCTTATGGTGGACTTTGGAGACTTCCATTTCAAATGTAAGGCAGACTTCAAGAAGTTCTTGCCATTGCCTTAGGCAAATTTTTCTTTCCAAATTTATTTTGCCATAATTTTCTTTCTGTCCAATTTCATTTGGCCATAATTTTCTTTCCATCCAATTTCATTTTGCCATAATTTTCTTTTCATCCAATTCATTTGGCCATAATTTTCTTTTTGTCCTAAGTCTCAGGCGAAAATATTTTAGACATATAAATGTTGGACTTAGAAAAAATTTCTTATTTTCTCTAAGTATGGCGAAATTTTTATAGGGTGCCAAGAATATTTTTCAATTTTCCAAAGTCCATACTTAGGCAAAATTTTAAATTTTTCTTACTTCTCTAAGTATGGCGAATTTCACTTGATTTCATGCCATTCATTCTTCTCAAGACGGACTTAGCCTTAGTCCAAGCCATTTAATTTTTTCTTGGCTATGCCTTAGCCACTTCATTTTTGGCCAAGGGCGGACTTGCCTTGTTTCCTTGCCATACTAGGGCGGACTTCACCCAATTGCATGCCACTCCACATTTTGGCTAAGGGCGGACTTAGTGTCATGTCTTGCCATACATCTCTTTGCTGGGCGGACTTTGTCTATTCCCTTGCCACCTTTTGGGCGGACTTCATCAATTGTCTAGCCATTCAAGGGCGGACTTCAGCTCTTTTCTTTCCATTCAGTTGGGCGGACTTCATCAATTGTCTAGCCATTCAAGGGCGGACTTCACATACTTTCATGCCACTCCACATTTTGGCTAAGGGCGGACTTCATATGATGTTGTGCCATTTCCTTTATGCTGCTGGGCGGAGTTTGCTTACATCCATGCCATTGAAGGGCGGACTTCACCTTCAGCCTTGCCACATCTCTTTTTGTTCAAGGCGGACTTTGCTTGTATTCAAGCCATTGTTTCCTCTGGCAGAAGCTTTCTGACATTAATTTCTCCTTTCTCCATGCTGGTTGAACCCCATACTTAGGCAAATTTATCATAAATTTCAGTCTCCTCCATGAATCTTTCAGATTTCTTCATGAATTTCTCAGATTTTTCAGTCTCCTCCATGAATTCTTCAGATTTGTTGACTGATTTTTTCATTTTTCTGTGATTTTCAAATGATTTTTTCCAGATTTTTAACTTTTTCCAGAATTTCACCATGAATTCAAAATATTTTCAAATTGATTTTCTGAGAGTTGCTTTGAGTTTTTCGAACTTCTGAGTGGATTTTCGAAACCCTGACCACTTCCCAATATAGAAACTTTCTAAAAATAGAAAATTTTCCCAAAATAGCAACTTTCTAAAAATAGACCCTAAAAAATAGGGATCTCATAATTGCTCAAAAGTGCCAAAAAAGTAGGTCCTAAAAAAATAGGGGGCCAGAGTGAAAACCCTAAAAAGTAGGAGGTGTCAGAATTAACTGAAATGACAGCCGATCTTCGTCCCTCGGGCCTCCTAAGTACTGTGGTGATGTTTGGATGATGATTCAGGCTCAAATTTTTTCGCTTGGTTCGGATGACCATTCCAAAACTTAAACTCCTCATTGCAAAAAGACTGGTGATAAGCGATTCGCGGCCTTAAAAAGACAAACAAAAAGCAAAAAAAAAAAAAAAAACGAAGGGTCCCCATTTGCAATGGGGCGATGTGTGAAAAGGTCACAACACTATGAATGGTTTGGAAATGGACCACGTGGCATATGGTAAAAACTAACTCCAAACCAGGATAAGAAGTAGGGACATAGTTTCATGAGCATTTAATCATTTGAATTGGAGTTGGTGAAAGACTTCTTTGATTTTACCATAGTTTACATGCTAAGGGCTAAGCTACCTTTGCCTTTGTAAATGCAGCAAACATGGTCACATGTATGGTCTATCTCTCACTAGGCCAGAGAATTAACGGCACCATTGTGATGCCTTTGTCTATGATAAAGGATAGCCTCTTCTATTAAGTTAAGATTTGAGACAATCCTCTGAATAATATGTTTACTGTTCTATTCGATAAATTAAATACGTGAATTAATAATGGAGAAGACCATGCACACTAGATACATGCATAAAATATATCTTTATTTGCACATGAATTTATTACAGAAGAAGACCAGAGATGGCCAGCCAAGGATCAGAGTCGATCCGACTAGATCATACTACTCTCCTTGACAATACACAATGTATTTAAAGGACTTGCGGTTGCCAAGAGGAACACAACCGTTAACCAACCGATGCTTATAACTACCTAAAGCTGACAACTAATACAAACGATTAATACATGGTCAAATAACCAATATTACCAAAGCATAATAATAGACATTGTACACCAACTACATCATCCCCCCAAAAGAAAAAATTCACCTTCCAAACGACAAGTACACATCAACATTAGGGAAGACTTGCCAAACGGATGACGATATTGTAGACAAAGACCTGTAGGCAAACTTGGAAATGTACTTTGCAAACCCGAACATGGAGTGTACTTGGAAATTCAAAGGAGTGCAATGGGGGTTTGTGGGCAACACCCCCAGCAGGGTCAAGGGGCAACCACCAAGCCCAATTTAAAACCTTCAAACCCACACAAAACTTCATGACACTGTCATGTCCCCGAAATCGTGACATTAAAATAACAAAAAGCACATTTAAAAATATTAACTATTGGATATCATTATAATTATAATTGTCAAAGACAACATTATAATTATAAATATTAAAATATAGATATTAATAATTTAAATGTTATAATTATTATGATATAATAAATATTAAAAAATAAATAAAATTAATTTATATAATACTAAATAAGAAGCATATAATATCTATTACATTGCTGGTTGACTATATTTGCACGATTCAGAATCGAAGCTTACCCTTCGCCTTGGTGCATCATGGGAATTCATTATATATTGTGGAGTTATATTTTTACCAGCTGCATATTATAGGTTGGCGCATTCTATATCACCACGATTGGATGTGATCGAGCTTTCTTATGGATAATCTCATTGACGCAGCTGGCAAGGATATGTGA
>VDFB02384628.1:0-25300 GCA_007258455.2 Sequoia sempervirens
AAATCACAACATCTTTTGCTTTAACCCAACCTAACGTTAATAAGGGAAATGCATTTTCTAGTGCTATTAAAATGCACCCCCTTATCAACAATCAAAACTTGGATACAAATACCACCTTGGAAAAAAAACATACTCGAAAACCCATTACATGAGAATGTTCCTCTCACTTTCCATCATGATCCATCATCATCATTTTTCCACACAATGCCTCAAACTCCTCACAAATTCGCAAGAGGAAGGAGACATGTTCAAACCAAGGGGCATCTTCGACACCACAACATTTTCACAAGAACTCGTACCCCTCACATTTCCACCTCTTCCACCATTGCCATCATCATCCACATCACTCCTTGGCTTAGGGATTCCCCCTCTACCAAGTATCAATCAAACCAACATCCCAAATATTAATCAAATCATTATGAAAAATGCTCAAAACTTTTCATCAATATCGCAACAATAGACGGAAAATGCACAAGCAATTACAACATCATCAAACACCCCCCTAACATCGCAAAGCAGGGTATCTCAAGGGCCAACCACATCAACACCACCATCCATCACTCAAAACACCAACACAACATCATTGCTCACCACAAACACCATTCTAAATCCACTACCACCCCCACCACCACCAACTTCCACCACATCAACCCAATACAATGCAGCATTACAAGCTATTTTTCAAAGGGGATTTCAACAAGTGCAAAAACAAAAAGCCACACAACTAGCCGCTTAGCAAGCCACTCAAGCTGCACAAATTGCCCAAGTAGCACAAGCTGCATTACAAGCGCAACAGGCTACACAAGCCCAAGCTTTATTGCAAGAACAACAACAACAAGCCGCTCAAGTAGCCCAAGCCGCATTACAAGTACAAAAGGCTGCTCAAGCACAAATTATATTACAACAACAAGTGGCACAAGCACAATCCCAAGCAAAAGCAATGCAAGCACAAGCTCAAGCTCAGGAAAATGCCCAATATCAAGTACAATAGGCACAAGTAGAAGCACAACTTCTTGCACAAAGACAAGCAGCGCAATTGCAAGCATATCAGCAAGCAATAAAGCAATATCAAGAGAAGCAAGAAGCAGCCCAACAACAAGCATAGTTGGAACATCAACAAGCACAACAACAAGTGTTGTTGGAACAACAACAGGCAAAACAAAAAGCACAAATCTTAGCGCAACAACAACAAGATCAACAACAAGCATTGTTCATACAATAGCAGGTGGAAGCCTACCTAGCAAGGCAGAACATACATATACCATCCAACAACACACCGACCAACCCACCCATTCAACCCATAATCAAAACACCCCAAAACACTTTCATCCCACCCCCTGATCCACAAAATGATGTAATGACACAAATCAGGTTGCTCTCGCAACAAGTGCTCGACCTTCAATCAGGGCGAACAACAAAGACACCAAGCAACTTGTGTCTGTATCCATTTGATAGGAGCCTAGTAATGAAACCATTCCCCAAGGGATTTGAGATCCCCAAATTTGACAAATATCATGGGACGAGAAACCCTGAAGATCACATCAGGGAATTCTAGGCTCATTGCATGGAAGTCGCATACGACGATACTTATCTGATGCGGCTATTTCCTAGGAGTTTGGCAGGCGACATTGTGGAATGGTTCTCTCGCTTACCTTCAGGCATTAGAACATTCCAAGAAATTATAGACGCATTCATTAAAAATTATGCATGTAACATTACAATGGATGTTATCTAGAAGAACTCTCAGCTCTGAAACAAGGAAAGGGTGAATCATTCACCTCATTCCTACAATGATGGTGATCCAAGGCCAATCAGAGCAAGTGGACCATGCCAGAAGAACAACAAATTTGCAACATCATAGCCAGCCTTGAAGGCCTCTTGGCATTTCATCGCAAGGTTCAGGGCATCACCACATATGATCAGTTGATCCCCAAGGCACTCAGCATCGAAAGAGCCCTTATGACTCAACCCGTGGGATCAACATCATACCCCAAACAACAAAACAACTGCCCACCATCCACTTACAATGATAATCCTTGCACGTGGGAAAGGAACAAAAATGTTACTAATGATGGTGTTGTTGACACCAAGGTGGTCATTAGTGCCCCTCGCCAAAATACACCCACACAGCAAATCCAAATCCAACACCAAAACAATCATCACGCAATACAACAACCAAACAACAATCCGACAATCAACAATCTCAATGACCAAAGGGGACCACCCCAAAGGAACAAGAGTTATCCCAAGCGAAAGTACACCACTTTGTGGGAACCACTTGAAGACATCATGAAAAAGCTAATAGATGAAAAACTCATCAAGGCTCCTACCTTTGAGAATTACCAAGAGCCGGATGTGAAACCTCCATGGTATAATGAGAATCAACTCTATGAGTTCAATAAAATCAAAGGCCATACCACAAATAGTTGCATGAGATTGAAAAACATAGTTCAAGATCTCATCGATAAAAGAATCATAAACGTGGAACAACCTATAGGAAATCAAGATCTTAAGATATATACGAATCCGATGCCGAATCATGGCAACAAAAGGAATAAAAATGATAAAGGGAAAGGCACCCACTCAAACGTAAATCATGTGTATGAAATAGTCATTGCCTCCCTAGATGAAAACTGCATGGTCATCACCATCAAAGGCGCCCATGCCCATTCAAAGGTAAAGTAAATTTATTCTCATATTTCTATTTATTTTCCTTATGACTTGATGATTAAAATATATAGATTTGAATCATACTCTAGATCAATATGATGCATAGGCGGATTATGGGAGGTTTTTGAATGTTTCATGGGTGTAACTAAGTTGAAGATATTGAACTCATCATTTTTAATGATTTGAACAAATTGATGTGTTATCATTTATTTTTTCATGAAAAAAGTAGGGTAATGACCTATATCCTAAACAAAACAACAAAAGAATTCAAGGCCACCAGGCCACAAAAGTTCAAACAACAAGGCCTGCAAGCCAACCAAAGAACAACAGCAAGTCACTAAGAAACACTCATCAAGAAAAATCTAAAATGGCATGCAGGCCTCAGAGAGATACACATTTAGAAACTTGAACCAAAAGGAATCATAAAAAAACCTACACTATTCCTTTTGAATATTAATTAAGTTTCATTCCTACTTCGGCAGCTCTAGGTACTTCCTCCAGGGTTTGTCAACTTCACTAGTAGTGTCCTCTTTTGGCATGTAAGAATCTTGTTTATCCACATTTTTATGTTTCATCTTTCTAACTTAGGAAATCATAAACTATTAAAAAAATTCTCTATTCATGATTCCATGGGTGATATAAATCATGTTGTTAAAGTAGTGTCCAGTCTTCTAAGCTTCTCCTATAAGGTATGTATTTGGTTCTTATAGTACTAGAGGGTGTTGCTTCTCAGATCCTACTCCTCCTCCAAGCTAACCATTTCCTTCACATTATCTTCCTCCTACTCTTAGTCCATGGATTCCTCTACATCTTCCAAAATAGTATTCACTTTATTCCCCTCATATTATTTTTCCTCTTCAAGCTCATTTTTCTCATTCTCTAGTTCCTCTTCCACACTTGTATTGTCATCATTAGAATCATTCCATATCACAAGTCCCAATTCCTTTTGGCTCATATGTTGATTGTCCTCATATTGCATGGGGAGATAATCATCATTTGATGAGCCTTCCTCCTCCTCTTTGAATTCTAGCTTATTCCCTCTAAATTTTGGTTTTTATTTTTCTTTACCAATTTGGTTGACCTCCTTTTACCTTTTCCACTATTGGAATCTTCTAAATTTCCCTCCTCACCTTCATCAAGAACTTCATTTGTGACCTTTTTAGCCATCAACAAATCATCAGGGTCTTCACATTTTTTTTTGGAGCTAGAGGGGATAGCTAGTGCTTTCCCTTTTTAAGAGGGAAGGACGCATTAATTTTCTTTAGCAATAGGGTCTCGTTATGTAGTACAATTCTAGATAGAAGATTTTTGTGAAGCAACACCAAGCTGGGAGGTCAATTTTATTTTCTTACTAGATTTAGGGTTAGATTGAAGTAAGCAAGGATTTTCCTTTAGAGGCTCAATTTGTAGAGGCTTTACATTATTCACCAGACATAATAGAGGAGTTAGGGAAAAAAATAATTATAAATTCTTTGGATTAGTCGCTGATGCAGTAGGGGGAAGCCTGTTTATCCCTACACTAATGCAAAGAGGAGAGAAAAAAGAAAGGAATATTGATTTTTTCTTTCCTACTAATGTGATTTAGAAAAGGAAAATGATAGTTGTGCATCATAGTGTACATATCTACCTTCAAGCATGGAATATTTCATGATATGAATGCTTACGAGACCATAAGGAGCCAATAGTTTCTCTCTATCATAATTTTTCCAAAATCACTTTAGTTTCTCATCCTCATTAAGGAAGCTGTCAGTTAAACGCTGATAATTCTCATTGCTCACCTTCACAAGCTTTAATCCCTTGCACTCCATACTAGTGGTTTCATAAATTATTTTTGGGGTAACCTCAAAACAAACACTATGAATGAAAACCTTTCCTTACCTCCACAAATTAAATAATTTTGAGGTTAGGTCATCATTGAAGCCCCCAAAAAGAAAGGCATCATCCATGCTTCTTCAAACAACTTCTAGAGTTCCACATTTTTTTTAGGGGGACACAAGACAAAGGTTGAAAATGCTTCCTTGGTTCACCCATCTTAATTTTGCAACCCTTCCACCTCCTTCACATAGATGTATGAGATACAACAACCAAACCCCAACAATAGATTTCTAACAAGAAAAAAATACAACTAAATCTAACTCTAAAATTTATGTAAAAATGGTGAAATAAAATATCAATTTGGGGATGAGCCTGACTAAAAAGACCATATTTCTTGAAGTCTATATGATTTCTAGCAAATGATAATTCCTTTGGTAATTGAAATGATCTGAATCTTATGAAAATTCACCATAATCGTTGGATAAGACCCAAGACCCATGTTAACCATAAGCTCACCATATAAAAACATAAAAAGATCTTATATTAAAAATGATGTCAAGGTAAGGAATGATAGGGCAACAACCAAAAAATGTCATGTTAATCATTTTGTGGGCCTCCCGTTTATTACACCATATTGCTTTGTAGACAAAATCATTAATAAACACATCATTTAAAATATTTATATTCCTTTTATTGTTCATCAAATTAAGGTTGTGCTCCCACCATTTGTCAAGTCATTCCAAAAGTAACAACATAAAATAATAATCAAAGACATAAGACATTAAGCTTTCCCATAATTAGCGAGTGATAATCCTCCTATAAAAGTATTATACCTTATCCTCTTCATCCACCTCATCATCTTAACATTTAAATTCAAATTTCTTAATTGAGAACCAAAACAAAGAGCCACTTCTTGACCATTAAAAATAACCGTAGCCATAGTGCTCTTACTGAACATGATTAACATTAACCCTCAATTTATTAATCCTCAAATTATCAATTATGAGGTGATCATTAGAGACAATCTCTTTAATTCATTGAGGGACATCCTCATAATTCCAACACTGCCACTAAAAATAGGAAAACCCAACATTAGAGTCAACATTCGCAGATCTATTCCCTTCCCTGTAAATATGCTCAGTATTAACTTGATTAATATTTTTAATTATCCCCTTTAAGTCATCCAACGAATTCTTTAGCTTCCACAGGGCTTCAATAATGCCTTTGAGAATATCAATAATCAGTTTGGAGTCACCTTCAATATCCATTTTATTAAAACCTCTTTCCTTAACCCTCTTTAGACCCCAACAAATAACCGTTGCTTCCACCTCATTACTAGTACCCATTCCCAAGAATTTAGTGTATCCTTCTATGAAAATACTCGTATGATCTCTTATAAGACCAACTACAACATCAACACTCGAGCTACCTTTTAAACAACCATCAAATTTAAGCTTGATCCATCCTTAAGTAGGGGGGTTCAAATGGTCCATTTTATACTAAGAATCATGACCTAATTGATTCTTGTTAGATAATTTTTAGTTCTCCAGGATATGTGCAAGATCATCATAGAAAAAACAGGCCCGTAAGTGGCAAAAAATTTAGAAAAATTAGAGTTAGGAAAAAAAAAAAAAAAAATTGAATAAGTTATCTATATTATTTCAAAATATGTAAGAATGCGAATCTATGAAAATTAAATGTAGTTTCTAAGCTACTAGATTTATTAAAAAATAAAATCTATTTGGTGAAAATTTGAAATTTCAATGCGGTAGCACTTAAATTTCAAGGAAAAAATAAGTAAGATTATTACTGATAGGCCACCTAACCACAATAAAATGATAATATTTTTTTTGCAAGATTTTAGATATAAATAGAGGACTCATGTCCCAATGTGATGCATATTCACATAATTTTTTCCAAGTAAATAATTAATTATGAATTTTTGTTACAACTTAAAAAAAATAAAAAAAACTCATATGTTTGACCACCTTAACTTGGTCAAAACTTCATGAATATATATATATATATATATATATATATATATATATATATATATATATATATATATATATATATATATATATATATATATATATATATATATATAATCTCTTGAGAACATGGAGTCTTGATGACACATGTGGTGAAAAAAATGTGATACCATTTGAAATCTATAGATGTTTTCAATGTGACCTATCAATCAGGGACCTTAGTAAGTAATTCAAATAGAAAATGAATAATAAATTTATTTATTAAATTTAAGAGTAAAAGCATAATTTATATTGGTGGGAAAATTTGAGAATCTCCTTTAAAACCATTTTTTTTTCATCAATTTTTGGGTAAAAAGTAAGTTAGCCACATACCCTACACATACCCATCATATACATGCACTTTTTGGCCCATCATGATCCTACATACCCTCCATTTTCTTTTTATTCTAAAAGCTCCTTATAGGTGGGCATTACTTTAGAAAGACCAAAGATTTTGGAGTTTATAATGATCTCCTAAATTTGTTGGTTTTTTATCAAGATAACCTTCATGGTGCTTATCAACTATGCTCTAAATATCATGTTATTTCTCAACTTCCACAAGTTCCAAGAAACAAATGGAAGAATTTGCTTCCATAGTTCCACAATAATTGGATGTCTAAAAGGACAATTATTGTATTGATCAACGATGTCCTTAAGGACAAAGGGAAACACCCAATCAAATGACAAATGCATAGAACCTTAGTCCCAAGCTCTCTAGCAAAATGTAATGAAATAGTAGATGAATGATACTCTTCGAGGCTTCAAAAAAATGAGTGCCTATTAACAAACCGGAAACCTTTTTTGACTATTCTACCATGTGTCATAGCCCACTAGAAATAGTTGATCTTTGGGACAAGTTTGGCATTCCATAATTTGTTCTAGTCAAATGTCTGAGTGATAGAGGGTTGCTCCAAAATGGAGTAGGAAAATTTAAAAGAGAAATCACCGGAAGGGTTGTGGCTCCAAATCTAAGAATTTTCACCATTATGCAAAAATAAGAGACAACCATCAATAAGAGAGCCCAAAATAGAAAAGGAGATCAACCACTCAAGCTGATTGTCCCATCTCAAGTTCCTCAACCCAAACACATGGTCTCTAAAAATTTTCCACTTTGGAGCCTCACCTCCCCAATACACATAATCATACAAGAATATCCCATTAAGCCTTATGATATCCCATTTGATTTTTTTTAGCTAGGGGACAGAGGACAACATAGGACCCTTCCCTTAAATATCATCCCAAAATCCAACCTTTCTATCATTTCCCACCCTCTTTCTAATACTTTGTTTATAATTATTCCTTGATTTCATTATAATGTTCCATATTATTGACCCCTTAGACCAATTTTGATAAAAGAGAAAACATCAAGGACCACCATTGGCCAAGTATTTATCTTTTAGGATATTAGCCCAATCCTTAGACCCTTGAATGAAGTAACAACCATTTTTTGAGAGGAGAGCTTTATTGAAGAGGCTTAACCTTCTAATCCCTAGCTCCCCAAATTTATTTAGGGAACAAACCTCATCCCAACTTACCAAGGAAATCCTCACTTTTTCTTTAGTCCCTATCCAAAGAGAGTTTGAATCTACTCAATTTTGTTGATAATGTGAGCTGGCATTTTGAAGAGAGAAAGAAAATAAATTAGGATATTTTTAAGGGAGGATTTAAGGATATTGTATAATCATGAAGGATTGATTTCTAGTTAGCATCTTCAACAACCAAGGAATCACCAAAAAGGATTGTGTGATCAAAAAAATATTGATGGGAAGTAGGAGAGAGAGAAGAGGTTGCACAAATTCCTTTTAGGGGGTCTCTGTCAAGATTGCTCTAAAGGTTTCATCTTAGAACCTCAAAAAAAATTATGAATAAGTAAGGGGAAATAGGGTCACCATTTCTTAAACCCTTACCACAAGAAAAGAGACATTTGGGAACATAATTTAAGAACACAAAGAAGCTTGAAGTGGTGACACAAGCTTTGATAAGTTTCAAAATCTTTTAACAAACACTACTTTTTTCCAAAATAGAAAAAAAAACCTCCAAGTCACCCTATCATACACCTTTGAAATGTCAAGTTTTAAAACCATTTCTAGTTTCTTATGAATTTCCATAGAGTAAAAATACTCCTAAGATACAATAGTAGCATCAAGGATTTGTCAACCTTTAACAAAGTTCTTTTGGTTCACAAAGATCATCTTATCAAGAACTCCTTTTAACCTATCAATAATTATTCAAAAAAGATAATATCCATACAATTTAATCTCCAATCCTAGAATAAGGATATGCTATTGAAGCACCAATATGAAAGGAAAAATAAACCCTATTAAGATCTAGAAAATATATGTAACAATAATATATATATATATATATATCTAAAAAATTAATGAAGGATAAACCATAAGGGATGAAATCAAATTTTGGGCTCACTAAATATAAGGAATAAAATCCCCTTTTTATAAATATGGGACAATTAAAAATAGTACACTTACAACTATCCTAGATTTAAATTGTTGGGATTTGAGAATTATAATACATATATTTAACAAAATTAAATGAGAAGGATAGATGCACTTAGATTTGGGAACATTGATAAATAAAAATATATGATGTTGCATAAAGATTAATTTTTTAGGAATAAAAAATGAATGCTTGCAATTTGATGAATGCCTTAGAATCTCTATAGTCCAAAAATACTAGTCAATCTAATTCAAGTTGCTTAGGATCAAACCTAATCATTGTAGGAATGATTTGAACTATGTTGAATTGTAACTTGTAGAATTAATTCGACAACCTATAGAATCTTGAATGCTAGGTCACACTAGTCTCTAATATCCAAATATGCATAAGGGAAAAGTCAAATAACTTTGGGGATGTTTTTGGATCATTAGAGTTATGCTCTCCTATTTTAACTCCCTAGATGGACTAACTTTGTAGTCTTCACATTTTATTTGAAAATAATATTCTCGAGAATGAATATGTATATGTAGATTTTGATGCAATGAGTTCCTTTTGGGCTCTAAAATATTTTTCTCTTGATTTTTCTTTTACTATGAATTAATTGCATAAATGAATTTTCAAAATGAAAAATATAACATGTTATAAGCATGTGTACCATACAAAAAAGGAAACTTGCTTGATTTGTGGAATAATTGATGATAAATTGGACTTAATAAGGCCTTGATACATCCGCATTAGGTCTTGGACCCTTGCAAAATGAATAAAATGCATTTAATGTGGTCTTATAAAGGTGTTGTAAAGTTTTGTAAGAGACTTTCATGCTTTTCTAGACTTAATAAACCCATGTTCCCTTAATTTAACATATAAAATGTATTTAATTACATCCTCACATCAATCTATAAGGCTTGTAAAATAAACCTAATATTAATCTAGTGTTGTAACGTGTCTTGCACATTCACATTGGATGTTGTGCTTTCCTAGGCTATGTGAACCTCATTTTAGTGTTGTAAAGTGTATCTAATCACAAGTTTGCATTGGATTTTGTGTCCCAAGCCCTAATTGACTTTTACATCATCATTTACAGGCCTCTATTACCCCATATTGTGCATCCTGGGGAAATAATTGATGAAATACCTAACAAAGTCATCATATAAACCTTATTTCTTAACTTCCTATCATCCTAGTTGTCAAATGGGCCCCACTCAGACTAATTCACCACCTGTGGTGAATGAGTCCCTATCAGGTGGGACTAAATCATTGCAGGTGGTGAATGAGTCCTGTTTGGGCCAATTTTGACCTTTGAGCAGGAAAAACTAAAAAATAAGTTTGTTATTTTTACATGTCAGCCTTAGGGATCCCATTTACGAGCTAATAAGGTGAATTTATTCTAAAATAAACTCTCTAAACCCTAATTCATAACCATTATTCAGTATTCATCCATTATTCTTCCATCTCAAGTCAAGCAAGTTAGGCTTTCATCATTTCAAGTCATTAAGATACCAATTTTCAGACATTCAAGGGAAGATTCTTCATGTTTTGTTGTAGAAATTCAAGATCAAAAAATAATGAAAAGGTATTGAATACATTATTGCATGTTTCATTACATTCTTTCTCTAGTTTGGTTTAATTACCTAAAAGGGTTTTGAACAAGGCAAACCCCCATGCCCTAGCATCCAACATTTCTCTTTCTTGTCTTGTGTGTTTGCAGATTTAGACATCTTGAATGCTTGGAAATCATTGAAGATCAAGTTACAAATTTTTTCAAATCATCTCTTCATTGGACAAGTCAAAATACCCACAAAAAGTCATTTTCAGGCTCAAATCTGATAGTTTCAAAACCAAAAACCTAGAGAAGTAGAAAGTGTAAACCAAAGGCTCCTGTCTCCAAATTTGAATCTTTAGAAATTCAAAAGTGGACTCATTCTCCATGAGTGGCAAAGGAGTTCCACTTCCAGGCCTATTTTTGGTTTTCTGCATTTTTAGATACCCTTTTGTTCGAAACGGGTTCTAAAACAAGTTTACAAAACTAGGATTGATTCGCCCATAATGGAAAATGAGTCCCACTAGGCCTAAAAATCAAGATCAATAGCATTTAAAAATTCATTTCTAGTCTCCATCCATATCTCAGTTGCACACTTTTAGTTTCATCCTTTTCTGTTCAGTTTTGTTCACACTTCTAGTCCATTTCTGCATAACACAATGTGCTTTCAAAAAGGTTGCATTCTTTAGTTTCCATTCAATAATCAATAGATTTCATTAGTTTTTTGCATCTCAATCATTGCATTTAGTCATAATTTTATCATACATACATTAGATTGAGTGAACCACCTAGATTTTGGGTGCGGGATCTATCTCTTTCCATTAGGTGAAAAACCCTAATTGAGCAAAAGAGATATAACATCCCTAAACCTTAAAATATTTGGTTCAGCATGTACCAAATCAGATCTAGGTGGTTAATAGAAAAATAAATTTCACTTAGACATTTAAATTTAGAAGTTTGAATTCCTTTGGTATTGACTAAGAGCAACAAAGTGTAAATTCAAAGAACAAGAATAGATGCACAAAACTCTAGGCTGACAATAAGGTGAATGTGTACAAAAGGTGTGTATAGAACCAATATATAATCAATTGAATGAAAATATTTTCAAATAAAAGTAAATGAAGATAGATAAAAATCAGAAAATGAACCTAACCTAACACAAAAATATACCATTTGTTGATATATAAAAATATACTAAGTTTTTCCATCAAAATATAAACAAAACTAAATAAAAATTAACATTGGTAAACAAATTTCACCATTGAATATAAGTATTAAGATGTTTCTAACAAATATCTATCTCAAGTTCAATGTTATCTTATAAGTCCCTCTTAAAGATGGACCTATCTTATAAGTCCCTCTTAAAGATTGACCAATTCATACTCTTAATTGAACATAATGGTGACACATCTTATAGTGTTGTCTAGCTAGTTTCAATTACTCCCCATGTCATTTTAGAATTAGGAGGAGGCTTTCCCCGACAATTAAGATTATGTGTATATACTTACCATAATGGATTGGTTTCAACTACCTTGCACATTTTGTAAGCAAATTATGAAGTGGATACTTAGTTTGTGCAAGTGGTTCTTTTTGTAGAGCTCAATGCTATTTAATTCTATTTGTGTTTGCAATGCAATTAAACTAGGGTAATGAAATTTTTTGATAGAAAGGTGGTAAATATCTAATATATATTAAAATATTCATAATAAGTTTTACAAAGTTACAAAAATAATAGAAACTCACCCCTGGGCGACATCCCAAAACATTGAAAATAGACTAGAAGGAAACATCATTGTGACAAAATAGCACCCAAAAGTACACCCAAGAATAGTAGCCAACCACATGCCTTTGTAACACACATTAGTCGAGCACAACAGCATCATCATCCTTCACTAATCCAGGAGTAATACATTGTTATTGTTTTTTTGAGAAGAAAATAATAATAATAATTTTTAAATATGAAAAAATTACATGAAGATTTCCATACTGTAAGAACTATCACAAAAACCAATAGAATAATAAATTCTTTTAACAAGCTCCTATCTTTTCGCTTAAGAATTCTTAATCTTTGAATGATTGGAGAACTTGGCCTAATGTTGGAGAACTTGTACTCTACAAAGAGAGCTTACAAGTTCATCTTGCAGGGATAAAGAATGTACATCTTATATTTGAAGCACACAGGGATAGTCTCATATTCTTAAATCATCTGTAGACCTAAAAATAGACCATTTGATATAATCTTAAACCATCTGTAAACCAAAAATAGATCGCCTGATATGTAGACTATAAACGACCCTTTCCTTTCCTTTCATCTGACTTTGTCCTCTTCCAGATGTTGAACATATATTTTATTTATATAAGGTTTGCGGGCATAAAATGCATACCAAAGCCATTAACGATCTCCTGCTTAAGCTAATGAGACCAAATCACTGTAACAAGTTTGTGTTTTCCTTTCTGTCGATGCAAATACTCTTATCATTTAACAGAAAGATGAACAAAAGCGTACAATACCACTTCTTTCGCTTATCATTTATTTGGGGGCTACTGCATGACTATATACTGTAATAATAAATTTTCAAAATTTACCTTTTAATCATTAAATTGAAATCTATTTAAAAATAATCATAAATTACTACATTTAAATTTAAATTTGTAAACGATTGTATGATCTACATGCTTAACAGTGCTGTATTAACAGCCTTCTAAAGGTTTAAATGACAGTGGTCCATCTTCTTGCACGCAGTAGCATGAATGTGTAAAGGATACATTTATAATAATGTTATATTTTCTAAATACTATTAATAATATTTTCAAATACCAAATCCACATGCTAACAATTTATCCAGAGCTTATCACACAGATCAAACATGATATTTAAGTTGGGTTAGAGATTTTAGGAGTCAAGGGATGGATCACGGCATGATTAATTTCCCACGAGAGGAAAGACTTATGCCTTTCCCACCCATCTCCCATTTACAAATTTGTGCGCAGTAAGTACATTTTCAAGTGGATGAAAATAATAACATTCCGTATTATGTTTGGTGTCTCCATGTCGGCAGGGCACTATTGTTGGGGAGTTGTCATAGGGACGAGAGAAAAAATAACGTCGGCATCCCATTTCTCTCTTTTGTTTTGATATTCAAGACAGTGGATGTTAATTCCGAGGAATAATGTCGACACTGGAGAAAGTAAATAGCGACTGATGGCATGGCTCTTCAGTTTCAAAAAGAAGAATTACATATGCTTTGATTTGACATTAATCTAATATTGGTTCCTGTATCCCTCGGTATTCTTTTCTACTAGAGCACCATATATGATTTGTTATGTTACTTGCAAATTAAAAAATAAAACGCCTACTCCTAATCTAATTTTATATTCTTAGATGATTTTAAAAATAATATGAAGGTGACTTTTCGAGCTGTTAGTAATTCCATTTCCTTTGAGATGTTACATCTCCCAAACCTTAATGTAAAGATTAGAAGTGATACCCAAATATCCTTTTTCAAAATTACAGGTTTTGTAAAGGCTATTTGTGGCTTTCTCCACATTTGTCTATGGTTGAACAATTTAATCATTGTTGTCAAAATTTCAGTCTTTTTTTAGAACTCAGCATTGTCGATTTTAATGCATTTGGTTTACTATGTTGGAACATAAATTGGCTCATTTTGGCTAATGCATTCTCTATCAAGATCTTCAAATGGGAAATCAACTCCTATACATGGGCATCCCTTACCCTCATTTTTCCTTCTACAAACATTTGGAGAGACTCTAGAAATTTTTTTGGCTTTTCCCATGGGAATAAGAATCCTAGAGTTGGATCAATGACCTTTTCAAACCATTACAGGCCTCCCCATTCTCTTGGAATATGCTTTTTCTAGGGGATTGGCCTTGTCTCTTTGAAAAATACACCTAACTTTGACCTACTTTCAAGGTGGATATTCTCTTTTGTATTTGGAAGATTAAAATTGTAACTTTGTTTTCCAATTGTAATATAGATGTCCATTTCTCTATTTACACCAAGCCTATGTTTTCTCTAATATTTTCAATTAAGTTCAAGTTCAAGCTAGTAAAGTTTCACTTGAGGTTGTTCACCTCTAGGAGTTGCTAGATGAGTGGGGAAATGCTCTCTGTAGTATTTTTATGGTGCCTTTGAACTCTTCCTTTCCTTCTAGGGTCTATTTGTTGGCATATGAAGCTACCATTCTAGAATCCTCGTCAAGATTATCAAGCGGACATCACGAAAACAACGTGATCATAATCACTAGGATTGAGTGGAAGCATGGAAGAAGTTTCTTTACTGAGAGATGAAGGAAAAGTACAAAATAATCTTCAAATAGCGGCTGTATTTCTTCAAAAAATTTGAGTTATTTTTTGCATCAGTAAGTTTTTTATTACACTTCATAGGGGGAGAGAAAAATATTTTATTATCTTTTCGTCATTGATGTCAAAGGGGGAGAGAGAGCAGTGAAAAATGCCTTATCAAATTTAGGGGGAGTTGTGACAGCTATGACTTTTTGAAGTCTTGAAGGATTGCAGTATGTTGGTTGTAACACTTAGTCATTTTTCACTAAGTGTTGCCATCAATGCCAAAGGGAGAGATTATTGGCATATGGCTTTTGGTGTTGTCATTGATGGAAACCTAAGTGATGTCACAGTGCACTTCAATATCTAACCATCTTAGGAAGACAAAATAAGAAACGGGGTATATAGCTGAAGTTGAATTTGTCAATTGGTTTGCATTATCAGTTTATCAATTTTGGTTGTGGATCTCAAGAAAAGTTGTTGGGTATCTGAAATGTCTTAGTCTCAAGTTTTGTGTTGTCGCATTGAGTGGTGTATGAGTTAGGAAGTCGATCGATTGATTTTATGCTCATCAATGTATGAAGGCCGACTAAGTGAATGTTGGGTGTTGCGGATGTTCGAGGCAAAATTGTTTGGAGTATTTTCATATTGAAGATTTTGTTTTGGGTCCTCTCTATGCTATGGCTGACTTTGGTGGATGCACATTAAATGTTATTCATGATTTGAGCTGACAATTGGTAAATATTTCTTATTTTATTGAAGTCGACATATAGTGATTGAATCCTTGGTAGTGGATATATATAAGAGATTGGTTAATTCATTCTGTATGGTGTTCATGATGGGTTCGATGTGTTTTTGATATGTGTTGATATCAAAAGAGTAGTTGAGCGATTTCACTTGTGTAGTAGAGGATTTTGTGAAGCGAATTGAGGTAGAATAGAGCAAAGTGCAGATTTAGACAAAAGGTCTAGAATATGATCTATGAGCCTAGCAAAAGCGATGTCAGGGGTTGTAGATGTTATTTTCTCAGTTGAAATTTTTGATCTAATCCAAATCTTTTGTAAGGCAATGAGCCTTCTTGATTTTAAGTAGTGAGCTCTAGGCAGTGTGCCTAAATGCAAGTGCATTCCTATTTTGTAAATCATTTATATTTGAGTACTCAAATTCTGGATTGACCTCCACTGTGGTTTTTCGCCTAATAGGGTTTCCACATAAATATCCTTGTGTTATGGTGTTGTGGCTTATTGTTTTATGTCCATGCAGCTTTCTTTTGATTGAATGTTATAGGCACTTGAGAGAACAGATTAATAAAGTTAAAAATTGCACAACACTGATTAACCCCCCCTCAGTGTTGCTTGATTCCAACACTGTTAATGTGGTCATAGTTCTATCCTATCAAGAGAGGTCATAGATATCAATTTAATTGGGATCAACCTCAAAATTATTAGGTGTCTGCTCCTTGTGGATGGTGCAAGCCTCCTAGGTATCCCTCCAAACAAACTTCTCCAACTTCTTAGATGTGTGGAGAGGCTAGTTGGCCTAGTTTTGAAAAGTTTATTCATTTGTAACTTGTCATCTCTCTACTTCATACCCAACAACCTATTGAAGACACTCCCGAGGAGGAAGGAACACTCCCTAGTTGGGAACCCATTTATGAGACTACCCTCATTAATGTTTGGGGTCCAAATCTTGATGATAAAAATCATCTTAATACCGACATAACATTAGTTGCTTAATTATGTTGTTTATTTTCTTCTTTTCTTTGGACTTGTTGCTACTAGAATTTGTAGGCATGCCTTTCTACCAACCTAACCTTTTTTGTGAATATTATACTATTTTAATTTTAATATAAAGTAAAGTAGGAAAATCTGAATAATTTATATATATATATGAAATTACATTGATATTTGAAAATTAAATTAAGTTCTATATGGTCGGTCCCAAAGTTCTATATGGCCGGTGGGGTTGGGACCGACCATATAGAACTTGGGACTGACCATATAGAACTTTGCAAATACAATGCCCTAACACTTGGGCCGGGATGGGAACCAGAATCCTAGTTCGTTTCTGAGTGGGAACCTATGGAGTACTATCAATGCCTACTATCCCGATGCCATTAGGATAAAACCTTTCCTATTCCACTCTCGAACCCGCAGCAATGATTGTACTCCCCACTTCCCATGCTTTCTTCGATTGCCAGTTTCTAAGATGATTGGCTGAGGCTGGTACAACTATACTTCCCAACCCTAGGCCAATGGGCAAGTGGGGTTGGTGGATCAATATTTCGTTAGTGTTTATGTTTTAACATTGTTTGTATTTTGAATATCATATTGTTACTATTTAGGTAGATTTACGTATTATTTTTAAGATTTATTATGAGTTATCTCTATTGCTAATGATTATGGGTATTATTGTTTATCTTTAGGTGGCTTCAGAATTCATTAATCCAGTTGTTATTATTGGATTTAAAGTTTTGATAGTTTATAACCATAGGTACACTATCAAAGCAACATAGATATTTCATTTCTAATGTCTTTGATGAGGCATGTCCTCTAAAACACCTCTAGATATGGTTCTCTTTCATTCCAGAATTTGATAGTGCTTGTCATTGACTTGAATTTTTGATCTTATTTGGTTATATTGTTGGGAGGGTTCTCCATAAAAAAAATGCTTAAATAATGGGTTATTGAGGTGGTGTCCCACATGCCCCAGTCCACCTTGATGATGTCAAAACTATTCTTAATGATGCTCATCCCAAAAAGAAGAGGGTTGATCAATAGATGTTAACATAAAAATAATTATAATGCTAGGAATGCTAGTATACCACCCAAAATGTCCATTGCTAATGGTGGTAAGCCCCATCGAACTACTTGATGGTACTCCTTTAAAATTTCAACACATAGGAAAATTTGTGTTCCCTCACATGGAAATTCATCCAATGAGGAAAATAATTCTAAGTTTTCAAAATTATCATTATCGACATTTGTGTTATCTTCTAAGATAAAATCTATTATTCACTCTCTAACTCCTTTCCCTAAATTGTCCAAATTCTTTCTCACGGTCCATCTAGGAATTTAGAAGAAGGAAACTATGTTCCATATAAAACATGACATAATTGACTGATAATTTAGTTAGTTAGTTTCAATGTCTCTTCCTATAATGATTTTTTGTAAAAATTACATTGTTCTTGAGCTGCTAGATAGAAAGGCTATGATGCTTGACTCTTTCTAATGATTTTTTTCTCACAATATATTCAAGGTTTGACAAACATCACAAAAAAATTATATACAAGATACTCATTAAATGTTCCTATTGCTAATATGAGTTCAATTCATAAAATAGTTGTTTCAGATCCAAATTTTGGTTGGAATTTTTCAAATGGATGTAAAAATTTCATTCCTACATGGTGATCTAAAGGAAAAAATTTACATGTAAAAACCATAAGGATTTGTTAAAAGTGGTGAAGAAAATCTAGTATGTAGATTAAAATAATCATTAAACAATTTTAAACAAGCTCCAAGGGAATGGTACTCCAAAATAAATGACTACTTATAGATAGAGGATTTAAGAGAAGTAAAGTTGATCCAAATGTGTATGTAAATCATAGTGATGATCAATGTTTTATTGTACTATATGTGGATTATTTGATCATTATAGGAGATCACACACAAAATATTTGTAGGTGGAGCCCAAGATCATCATTTGTAGGATAAACCTTCACAAAAAAATGAGAGAAGGACATAGGCTATTTCACCAGAAAGAGGGAAAATATGAGATGCATAAAATACATAATGGTACAAGAATTTAAAGTTATGAAAACATAAAATGGGTAAGAAAACTACTCTACAAGAAAAACCACCTGGAGTAATTACCCTAAGTTAAACTTAAATACACTAACACCCCCTTAAGTGAAAACTTAGGGAGAATTAAGATGAAAAAAAAGTAAAAAATGTAATATGGGTCCTGACTACACAACCATGTTAGGTACCCATTTACAATGTAATCTCTCACAAGTGGAGAAAAGGAGAAAAAACGTGTGGGAAAAAACCCCTCTCGAAAAGAGAGAAATGAAAAACGAGACAAGATGCATGGATGGAGGACTCAATCATAACCCTCAAGGACTACATACATCATGTATATACAATCAATGATCCCCCCATAGGAAGGAGAAAAGGAGATATCATATCCCCCCATAATGAAGAAGCTCCAATGCCAATGAAGTGTGCCTGAAAACAAAAGATGATCCAATGCCTACAAGCAACTTCTCTCCCCTTAGGGAGAAAAAAGTTCCATCGGGTGATGAAGAAGCTCTCTAAATAGAATAATCCACCAAATAATCATGATTAAAAAAAAACCAAGAAATGTGATGAATCAAGTGAAAGTGAAGGATCAACAATGTCAATCTCCAAAGACAATCTAGATGTATCAATTGCCATGCAAAAACTGTCATTAAAGAGGAGAGAAATCCCCTCAAGTATATCTCCCAAATCTGCAAGATGAGACTCCAAAAAAAAATTTGAGATGTCTACCAGATACTCATCCAATAAAACAAGATTTAAGGGATCAAAATTATCCTATTGTGTTGAAAGATCAACCTCTAAAGCAATAGGAGATGTATCAACATGAGTCTAAAGAACTCCAAAGTTTAGATGACCAATATGTCCCGTGGAAGTGTTGTCAACACTAGCAAGAGGAGTGCGATGAACATAGTCACCATCATCAACAAAGTGAGAGAAGGTATATAGACGAGACTCATGATTAGCATTACCAACTTCAATGAATTTTCCAATACCAGCCTCTATAATGAAAACAAAATCTATAGTGAATTCCACAGTCCTCGGTACCTCACCATGGGTGATTTGATAGATGAGAAAAATATTTGTGTGCAACCATGGTATACACAATACATCCCTAAAACAACCATCACCTATCTAAACATTTCCCACCCCTACACCATCCAAAAGCTTATTATCTCCCAACAGAATTTGGGATGTGTCAACAGGATGAAGACCCAAGAGGGACAGGAACTAGAAGCCATGTGGTGAGATGCTCTGAAATATAAAAACCATCTATAATGACTAGAATGTGTTGCAGAAGTCACTAGTGCATGTCCTTTACCCATGTAGTGTTTATCTTCTTTACCACTTGCAAACCCTGCATTCCCTGATTGTGTAGGGTTGGATGATAATGGAGATGAAGATGTAGAGGTTGTAGAAGGAGGAGTTATATATGAGGGAAATGGGATATTGTTTATCTAAAGAAGGTGTGAAATTTCATCAATATTCTTCATATAACAATGATGCTCATCATGCCCTTTATTTTTGCAATATACACAATTGAGTTTCTGCTTCTTAGGCTTGTCCTCTTTTGAAGAGGTGGAAGTCTCATTTGACTCTATTTTGGGTTTAGGTTTCTTCTTGCGTTTACTCTAAGAGCTATGTGCAACCAAAGCATGATTTATAGGGACCCCCTCAAATTTGACAAGTTTGGCTTCCTCCCTTGTCAAATTATCACATAAATTCTCAAAAGAAGGCATTTGGAATGCACTACCCAAAGCATCCATTATGGAGTAGAAGGTACAAGAAAACACAACAAATGGGCCTCTCAACTTAGACAGTATAAAAAAGATGGACTCCTTATAAATTTTTCTCTTCCCACATCCCACTAATTGTGACCTTAAAGATTTGAATTTCACTAGAAAGTCATCAATAGAAGGAAATTCTTCAAGGGTAAGAGTGGTTAGTTCAGCCTATAGTTGTAGGACACGAAACTTACTGAACTGACCAAACAAGTTATGTAACTTGTCCCATATCTCCTTGGGTGTATCCAACTCATCAATATGAAAGAGGATACTATCAGAAACATTCAATTTCATCAAACCCATAGCTTGGTCACACTTATTTCTATAGGAAAATATTTTAAGTTTCTTGTTAAGAGTGGGTTGGATATTACTTAGTGTGGACCATAAACCTTGAGACTGAAGCAACCTATGTATTTTCATCTTCCACATTTAGTAATTGTGGGGAGTTAAAAATTCAATAGGTTTAGGAGTAGCCATGACCAAATTTTGCACCAAAAAGGACAAAATTACACCAAACTAAAAAGAACCTCCAATAAGGTAGCCTCTATAAATTAAATTTCATCACCTTTCCAAAAATACTTCAAGCAAAAAAATTGATTTTTTGAATTGAGAAAAAAATTAGAGAAAAAATTAATACAACTTGCTATTGGTTTGTAGTATTTTTTCGGACCACTAGAAAGCCAAATATTTGCATAGGTCTCCACAACTCAAAGAACACAACAAGTCTCTATGAGTCTTGCTTACACCATGAAACCACGTTGTAAAGGTATTTAAGGAGCAGGAAACTTCCCCTCGCAGCCAATGTGGGATAAACCTTTATGCCCATGTTAAAGAAAGAAATTTTTGCATGCCCAACAAAGGAAGGACACCCTAAATTTTAGGGGAAACTTTATAAAATATAAATTTTGATGAATATTTGTCCTCCGAACAGGGAAATCAAATGCCTCTTTAGAGCTTTCTGTGTGGTTTCCAAATGCCTCAAAACAACAATTGCTTTAGGAATCTCTAATGAAATCAAATGCCTTTAGACAACAAAATCAAACTTATTTCAACAAAGAAAAATTGGACCTCTTCAATGGAAATCATTCCTTCCAGAAAAAAATGTGGCCTTCCTTTACAACACAAAGAAATGGCCTCTCAAGCAGAAAAGCGGCCTACAAAGTGAATTCACCTTTGAGGGTGCCTGGGCATGGGTAGAATACATTGGTCTATGACTTCAATCAACCCCCAAAATAGAGGTGTCCAACTCACAATAATGAAATCAAAAGATATAGTGGCATTTATGAAGGATATCCATAGGAAAATTTGAAGCCAATTATTCACACCTCACAAGAAAAAATTCACAGCTACAATAGATGTATTGAATCAGCCTCCAAATGCAAGAACAACAGTCAAAAAACACCTTGCTACACCCCCTCCAATTTTCAAATCGTACCTCCAAAATAGCAACAAGAAGATGAAATAATAAAAAAAGGAATAATGAGGTAATTTTGAAATTTAAAAAAATTCCATATGTTGAATGATCTCTAGATGAAAAATATCATAGGAAGGAGTGTAGAATGGTGGCTTTGATACCATGTAGGTGGAGCCCAAGATCACCATTTGTAGGATAAACCTTCACACACAAAAAAACAAAGCACACAAGCTATTTCACCAGAAAGAGGGAAAAATATGAGATGCATAAAATGCATAATGGTACAGGCTTTTAAATCCATGAAAATATCAAACAGGTAAGAAAACTACTCTATGGGAAAAGCCACCTAGAGTAATTACCCTAAGTTAAACATAAATACACTAACAATTTTGAAATAACAAAGGATCAACTCAAAAAAAAATTTGAAATAACTGATCTAGGGTTGATGCACTATTTTGTGGGTATTCAAGTATGGAAAGAAGAAGGAAGGATCTTTATTTCTCAAACCAAATATGCTTTTGATGTATTGATAAAATTTAATATGAGTGATTGTAAACCATCTAATACACCATGTGAAGTAGGATTAAAATTGAGTGCTAACTCTACTCAAAAAACGTGGATGGAAAATTGTAAAGACAAATAGTTGGGAGTCTTTTGTATCTCACCATAACTAGACCAAATATTGCATATGTACTTGGTATTGTATCCAGGTATATGGCTAATCCACACACTAAACATTGAAAATAAATTAAAAGAATATAAAAATATATCAAACGTAGCTATCAACTTGGAATTGAATACAAATATGAAGGAGAGCCTACTTTAGTTGGCTATACAAACTCTTATTATGTAGATGACATTGATGACATAAAATCAACTTCATGATATATATTTCATCTTTGCTCTGGAGCAATTTATTGGAGTAATATGAAACAATCAACAATGTCACTATCATCTACAAAAGTTGAATATGTTGGTTCATGAAAGACATATCAAGAAGCATTATGGCTTGGAAGACTACTTGAAGAAACAAAACATCTACAAGCTTCTCCAACTATTATATTTTATCATAATCAAAACACTATCAAGCTAGTGAAAAATTATATATACCATGTGAGATCCAAGAATATAGAATTGCATCCACTTTGTCATGACTTGATTAAAAATCAAGTGGTGGATTTAAAATTTTGTGCAACAAAAGATCAAATAGCTACGACATTTACAAAAGAACTTCCTATAGTGAAACTTGTCAAATTTGGAAACTTGTTGCATCTTAAGGAAATTGTTGTGTAATATAATAATTGTTGTGATTATCGTCTCCATATATATATATATATTGTTGGGTGGGGTGTGTGTTGGAGATAATGTTTATTTAAGGTATGCATATAAAAAGTCTTAGTCATGAAGATAATATTTATGTAAAATATTATGCAATATTCTAGCATATGGAAACATCCATTTTCTTCTATATTTTTCTTTCTTAGAGGCTTCTAGTAGCCATTCTAGGATCTTCTATAGATTTGTATGAATCTATAAATACAACTCTACAACTATGTATCAATAAGAAATCAACAATTTGTTATGTAATTTGATATTTGATAATATATATTCAAGTGTTTTTTTATTTGTTGCATTCTTATTTATTCTATTTCAAATATTTATTTATTCAATACAATATTAGGAAGATTGTAAAACTTGATAGAGGAGATTTCATCTAGATTGTCTATATATATACATATAGCTACTTAATTTTTTATATTAAAATAGGTTTTGCTATTTTAAAAGCAAACTTAAATATATAACCATCACAAAATATTACTTGAAATGTAGAGTTGATTGATAAATTTAGGTCTAACTCACCTGCAACATCAATAGAATATATATTTTTCTTAACTCACTTCCATAATTGAATCATTATCAATAGAATCTGATTTAATTAAAGATGTCTAACCAATGAAGTCGTCCCCCAAAATAGAGACAAAAGATGTATCATTGTTAAAACCAATACATCCCATGGGTTTGTCTATGTCATTATGTTGTATTGGGTAGTTTATATTTTGTCATGTGTGACCTCAATATAGAATATGCTGTTGTGAACAAGACCAACTTCTTGAAGTGGTGATCTTCTTTCATAAGATTCATTTAACCAAGTGAGGGATGTGTGAGATCTTGAATTTTAGCTTTGAATATAATTTTTTAATCCATAGAATATTAAACATATTGGTACAATCTTAGAGTTATTCATTGGTTTGACAAGAAGTAAGATAATTAAATTGTATTATAATGTATTATAAAATTTGTTCTAATACAATTTGTGTAGGCTTAATATATTAAGAAATAAACAAGCTATTTAGATGGAACATCTTGATCTCTAGGTGTGTATGTATAACTATATGATAATTGTGTGAATCAAAGGAAACATGAATAATAGGTTCATGTGATAGGAATAATAGCAAAGGAAACATCAAAAGAGAAATCATAAGTTCATGTGACAGTTTGAGGACGTTCATTGTCGATAAGAGAACAAAATCGATCACTGTTGGGGCTAAACCCCTAATTGGAAACGACATATAAAAAATCTTTCTAGTTTTCTTAAAGCCTAATCTGTCAATACAAATACTCTTCATTTAACAGAAACAAGAAAAAATTAACGTACCATATCACTCCTTTCACTTACTATTTATTTTGGAGGCTACTGCAAGGGTATATACTGTAATCGTAAATTTTCCTCAAAAATTAAATTGAATAGTATTTAAAAATAATCATAAATTACTACTTGTAAATTTAAATTTGTAAAGATTTTATGATCTACATGCATGACAGTGCTCTATTGATGTTCCATTTAAACGTCTAAATATAGTGATATAATCCTTTGGCTCTCTGTTATAATACCTATGCTCCATCTTGCACATTGTAGCATGAATGTGCAAATCATGCTATGCAATCTGCATGTTAATAAAGAGGGAATATAGATATCAGTGAGGACAAAGCATATCTGCCGAAAATAAACTTCCATAAAAATAGCTGAGAAGAAATCAAGATTCTATTCTCTGACAAAAGGTAGATAAATTTCACGAGGATTTGATAGAAATCTTAGAAATGGGAAAAATAAAACACATATGGTATAAACTAAAACCATCTTCTATGTTTGGTAGTTCATTCAGAACAATCTGTGCTGGTTATGCTCAGTTCAAACGTTACGTTTCCTTAGATCAGGTAAAAGACAGAGATATCCGAAACGTTGGACAATAAAAATCTTATTTGAGAAATACCTAAACATGTTGCAAACCACTTTCAGTTGCACGCAGCTTGGCACGGTGCAATAGCATTTATATCAACTAGTGAAAAACATGCTCATTGGATCGTGCCAAACTGCGGCTTCTAAAAGGAATGAGCATTTTTTCTCTTAATGCCCTCTGCAATGCTTGAATTAGAAGGTTGCATGGTATTTATAGGGAGCCAAGAAGATTAAAAAATTCTGTGAATAGATTGCC
>VDFB02384629.1:0-15836 GCA_007258455.2 Sequoia sempervirens
TTCTTAATGTTATCATACAATACCACACCTTCATGACAAGATCATACACATATGCTCCACCATTGATCAACAAAAACATGGACATTTCATCATAGATACAAACATTGACCCAAAAGATGTACAAGATATTCAAGCAGGAAAAGTAAATAAATCATATACAGTCCAAGACCTATGCCCCTATCCATTTGATGGAAGCATCATAATGATACCTTTTCCTCTGAACTTTGAGATCTAAAATTTTGACAAATATAGGGGATGAGGAACTCTAGAGGAACATATTAGAGATTTTTATGTTGCTTGTATGGAAGTCTCTTGCAATGATTTATATCTCATGAGAGTATTCCCAAGAATCTTGGGTGGATTAGCAATGGAATGGTTTTCACACCTATCTCTAGGAATTAGGACATTTTAAGAGATCATAGATCAATTCATCCCACATTTCTCTTATAATTTTTATGTTGACATAATGTTGGAGGAGATTTACACCCTAAAACAAAATAGACAAGAACCCTTTGATACCTTTTTACAACGATGGAGACACAAAGCAAGCAAGTGCAAATGGCCTATACCTGAAAAACAAGTTGAAATACTTGTTGGGAATCTAGTTACTGATTTGGAATTTCAATTATGTATGCAATGTCTCTACATTTGAAGAATTAATCTCTAAAGGGATTAGTATCAAAAGATCCCTAATTGGAAAAGGAGCCATTCAAATATCCATTGATAAACCATCATCTAGTAACAGTGACAAACCTTGATTTTGGGCCAAAAATATGAACATTATTAATGATGGTGTTATGGATGCAAAGGTTATCATCAATGCTCCTCCTAAACCAACATTTCAACAAGCAAATCAACAAAATGTGCAAACTATCAATAATCAACAAGGGAAACAAGGGAAACCAAGATCAAACAATTATCCTCCAAGGAAAAAATACACTCCTTTGGGAGAACCTATCAAAACCATCTTGACTAAATTAATGAAAATCTAATCAGTGAACATCTTATTCTTCTGTTTATTTTCTACTTGATTTTTACTAACATCCAAGTATCATGGAATAACAAAAAAAATGCATCCATTCTGCATCCATAAACCATCAACATGCATATCATAACATACAACTAACATACACATAACATCTCATATCAAAAATACAAAAAATAAATGCATCCATATCGTCCATAACATGTGCATCTCATCCATAAATCATATACATCTACAAGCATCACATCATAAGCATAATAAGAACATAACATTTGCATACATAATCATACATCATCCATAATGCATCCACATAGAATCATACGGCATACATCATATAAAATCATAAGCATGAAATAATACATCATATAACTATCGCATCAAAGCATCATCTCATATATATCAAATTTGTCAATATCATGATACAAGTCAAGTACGTGATATATCTCATAATATATACACGAGTCTATAAAAATTCAATGAATGAGTATACATAATGTCCATCTAAATGTAAAACAACTATATACAAGCTAGTCGTTGCTAACCTTGTTCTCTTTGTTGGTAGATGGTTGGTGGGATGGTGGCCTATCATGCTATCCACTTGAGTGTCTCTATGAATTTACTCATCTGGATTGGCTATGTGACTACCCCATGGATATGCCCAATGATTTTCTCATCCCCATGGCACTCCGCTATGAATATGGGGGTTGCCTCCTATGAGCTGGGATCTCTTGCATATAGATGATCTTGTAATATGATAGATCATCTTGTATAGTTTGTAGATCCTGTGTGTATTTATCAAGGGGTATTGTATCCCCCTAAGCCTCTAACTATTGTCTCCTAGAAATATCCTTAGTTACTTGTATCTCTTCCCACTTTCTCTATGTAACCTCTACATCTAGTTGCCCTCGAAGTTGATCTCGCTCTTGGCGAACCTCTTCTCTCTCTCTAGGAAGTAGCTAGATCTGCTTCTAACCATTGGATATCTTGGTCTAGTCCCTGAACCCCTACTTATTGGTCTCGAGGTTGGTCACCCTGATCCCGCATTGGAGGTGGTCCATTTGGACCCACTTGTTGATCCCTCTACTAATCTCTTTGATCCTGCCCTAATCATGTACCTGTGCTAGTCTCTACCTCCTCAAGTGGCTATCCTCATCCCTCTGCTTCTAAGGCACAACTATTGGATCTATAAATCTCAATGGCCTCCTGGACACATACTTTGTAGTGGTGTTGACATTTGTTGGGCCTCTGGCATAGTCCCAAGGACGTGGAGTGAGCTAACAAAAATTTGCTAATGTTGCACCTTGTTAGACATCTATCCCCACAATCTTTTCTCTTTGTGTGTTTGTGAAAATACAACCATGTACTCAGGAGGGGGAACTATTTGGGCCTCCTAAAACTGTCTCATGCATCTGTTAGGTAAAAATCTCTCAATTATGGTAGTGCTCTACTTGATCAGCTATCCGGTTTGGTGATAGTAGAAGAGATGCTCATCATCGTCATCCCATGGCTCACATCCTAGCCAGGGCCTCTAGGTGAACTCGACCATGTCATCGATCTCCCATATTCAATAGGATAACTCACCCATGCGATGGTAAGTCAAGAGCCCCTCATATCTATACATAAATGGCTCATCATCTCATCAACAAAGAGTACAAATCTAGGATGTAGAATGACAATATGCTCCCATGCCCAAATGCGTAGCTTGGTGCAACCAGCAGAAAGTGTAGCACCTCCTCTATAAACAAACTAATGCATGTCCTAGTACAAGTGCGCAAGAATACATGAACCCCAAGTGAAGTGGGTTGCATCCTCTAGCATGCTCTCCAGTGCAACACCCCATCCAACATTGAAATATTGGGATTCATGATCAGGAAGCAATGTGCCCATAATAAGGCCAACAAGAACAAGTGTGATGTCAAAAATGATATCTATAAAAGGTCTCAAGTCCACCCAACCTTCAACCAAAGGAACCTATGGTACTCCCAGTATGTGAAGCAATGCCTATCCACCTCAAACAATTTTGTATACAACACACTCACCATGAATCAAAAATTAGAGAATACACCACACATCCTCCAAAGTAATGATGGCCTTGCATGTTGGGAAGTGAAACAAAGCAATATTTAAATGCCATCGCTCCATTATAGTAGTCATCAAAGCCTAACAAGCCCAAATCTCAAGCATGTGTAGAAGGTGCCACAATCCCAAAGCATGGAAGTAAATGGTCTCATCAAGATCGAAACCTGTCCTCTAATCTAATAACATCAATCTACACTCTCAAGAAGACAAGGGTAGTAAAGTGACTTGCACGCATAAGACATAATGTTAAGTTTGCAAAATTGAAGTAAGAAAATCTAGGTCAAAAGCTTAAAAAATTACAAAGCGCCAAGGCTGTTGGACAAACATCGGGTTTTGCAAAAAGCATTAGGGTTAACAAAGGCACACACCATTATGAATTTAGCAATTAGGACAAAGCACAAGTTTATTACAATCACATACAACATTTGGGACATCCACTCATTTGCATAGAAGTCCGCACCTTTGTACAAGATGAGGCATCAATGACAAAGGCTGCTGGAAATAAAAGTTTCACTAGTTTGTTTCCCTAAATTCTAGCCTATGTTTAGCTAATCCAAAGAAAATTACAAGGCATGTTTTTCAGTACATACTCAACCACTCAATCTAGGAGGAGGATTGCTAGTACTCAACTGAATCGGTCCCGGTGGTTTCTGGCACATAGCCGAACTCCACATGCAATGGGTGCTCAGTAGCTCTCTCCCACGGAATCTCTCAGAAAGACTCAATAATTTTCAAAAGAAAAGTGTACAAATGAAATTTGGAAGTTTTCTAAAATAGACGCCATATACCTCATGACCTATGGTTTGACTAAGAGCTGTTTTCTAGCCTTTTCTGCAACCTAGTCAATATCTTATTCTTTTTAGGACTTAATTTTTGTCCTTTATGTTGTAAAACTACTCCCGTTACCATGTTGTGAGCCCGACCAAAAAAAAAAATTCCCACTTGAACTCTTGAGGGGGTAGTATACCAGTCATTCCTTTCGTTGGGGCACAGTGGGGCATTTAAAATTAGGCAAATTTTAGAATTTTTGATCAAATGGCATTAGTTCTTTGAAAACAACTGAGTGTTTTCTTGAAAGGGGAGCAAAATATAAACACTTAAAGCTGTCTTGATTGATGTCATGGTGCCTTACTAACACCATTTCTAGTCTATTTCGCATAATCCATCCATTTAATTGAATAATGTCAATTGTTTAGTTAAATTCACCTTTTCTCCTATTAGTTAAATAAATAAATTTTATTTAAGATTCACTTTTTTCATATTAATTCCATTCTCATTTGATTAAATAATGCAAATTATTTAATTAAATGTCATAATCATATACTTTGATGAAATAATTTATGAATGTTTAATTAAATCCTCTAATTTCATCCACTTGCACAATTAAATGATTTTAATTAATTGTTTAATTAGCTAATTTCTTTCCAAATCCTCCAATTTCCTCAACTTGTACAATAAATATTCCCATGAAATATTTCCCTCCAAATAGAAATATCTCCCAACATAATTCCTAAAAATTAGGGAATTGGTTGAGTCTCTCATGGATTTGGAACCATTGATCTGATCCTTTATCCATTCTCATGGATTATCAATTTTTTGATTCATCTTTGATCCATGTTCGTTCCTCTTGTTTGATTTCATCCATTGATTAGCCTTTTTGATCCTCACCATTGATCATGATTTCTAAATTCTATAAATAGCAACCCATTTCATATAATAATGGATTCACAAGCATTGAGTAAACTTACTCTCTTGAATTGATTGCCCAAATTTGATCAATATGAGAGTATTTTGTGAGTCATTTTTTCATCAATTGCTTTGCAACATCATGGATTTTGTTTGAATTGAGCACTCCATGTCCAATTTGAGCATAATCCCACAATTGTATTGAGTTTTTCATTGTTTAGTTAGATTCAATTTGAATTTCTTTTCTCTTTCATGCCATTTGAATTCTAATTGATCTTTTGTGAACAATTTTATTGGATTTTGTAAACAGTTAATCATTTACATAGCTTTATAGTTCAACTTGATGTTATTTGATCAGTTGATTTTATACATTCATAGTTTTAAATAGGAGAGAAAATTTAATTGAAATTAACTCCCTCAACTTGAGAATATTTTTTTTCTATCAATCTTGTCTTGTACATTTTCAACTATCTATCTACTCTAAAATTCTTCTCAAATACCCACTTGCAACCAATGGATTTTCTTCCTTTGAGTGGATCAACTAGATCCCAAGTCTCACACCTATCCAAGGTCACTATCTCATTTTCCATGGCCTCCATCCAAGACTTTTTTTCCTTCAAATAAAGAATGTCCTTCATAGATATAGGTTCAGTGCCAAAACAATATAAATCAAATACACAATAAAATTGTTGTGGGCTATCATTATTAACTATTTTTTATTGCCTTGTGGACCTTCTCAAGGGTGCACTAGAAGGGGCTATATCTCTTCTTCTAAATTCTCTAAATTTGAAATTTTATGTTCCTCCACATCCTTCAATCCATCATGTTATTCTTATTATGTAGCTTTCTACTTCTCTATTTTGGTTTTAAAATGTATTTTTTTCTTTTATTTTTATTATAGATAATCAAACTTAACTATAAGTTCCCTACAAATCACATATCTAGAATATTCTATTTTCAAGGTTAGAGAATCCCAAAACTTGTAACCCTTAACATTATTGTCATATAACAATTAAAATATATTTATTAGCCTGGAAAACCAACTTAAACCATTTTAATTTAAGCATATGAAAAAAATCTCAAAATAAAAAAAACTAATATATGAAATAGAGGTTTTCTTACACATCCACACTTCATATTGTGTTTTATCAACTAGAGTAAAATATGGAATATATATTAATCAAATAATAAGTATTACTTACAACCACACCCAAAAGACATTGATCCAAGTGAGTACTACTTAACATACATTTGAATCTCTCCATTCATGTCTTGTTCATCCTCTTTGTAGTATCATTTTTTAATGCCCTTAACCCATTAATTGTATTAGGATATGTGTCACCAACCTATGGCTAGCATAACCCTTACTTATGTTATATGATTGAATTTATATAGCCTTATATAGGTAATTAGGTTAGCCTAAAGGGTATCCATGGTTGGTAGTGGTTAGTTCATTATTATCATATTTTGAATTTTATTTCAATTGAAGAATTATGAAGTTTGTCCCCTCAATATGACTTGTTTCTATCAAGTATTTACAAGTGATTCATATTATATTTCCAAGTAATTTTTGTTTAATTAATCTCTTGTGAAAGTTAATTTATTACACATTTTGTTGTGGCATATATGGACTTGTTTTCTACCATATAGTACTTACATGTCTATAAAAGATCGAACTCTCTAGAGAAACATTATCTTCCCTTGTCAAACATTAATATTTTTTTTTTGTCTATCTAAGTTTTAACAAGAACTTTAAAATTTGTAAACTTGCTAGAAACTTCATATTTGTGTCTCAAATAAATCCAAGTATAAAGTGAGTAGTTTCCAATCAAGGCAACATAATAACAAGATTTTCTAGTTGGAGAAACATCCTCAGGACTAAAAACATCATTATGGTGCTATTGAAATTAAACTTTACTCCATTCTATTTACCAAAAAAAGTGCTCACAAAAATTAAAATTTGTAGAATAACTAGAAAAACCTATCCATTGTGTTCTCATTAACTAAGTTATTAAGCCATTTTTCACCAATATGGTCAACATGAAATCCCTTTGAACTAGTAGAAAATCATGCAAAGCTTTAGTGATGAGTGAGTTCACTTTGACTTTGACCTATTTTCCTTTGCATGCTCCTTGAAGTGTTCCCTCAACTAAACTTGAATTATTTTTCACAAATATGCATGAAATTGATTGGAATTGATGTCTTTAATCAATTTGCATGAAAATATAGGTTGTTGGGCATACAAAGAAAAAAAACCTCTATTTTAGGACCCTAGGCTGCCTCAAATTGTATGCTTTTGGATTCAAATTCCTCTTAACTCCAGTTGTGCCCATGTAGCCTCCTTAATAAGCCCAAAAATGGTTGTAAGTGCTTGAAAATTGGCCCTTTAGGCCATTCAACTTATGAATGTTCCCTTGCATGATGATAGGCATGTGAGTTGTCTAAAGATAACTAGGTCTTCAAGGTGGTGTAGGAGAAGCTTCAAACTTATTTAAATGATGCATGCATTCATAACTTTTACTTAAAAACATCGCCCTTGTTCACTTGACCTGTAGTTGTACTTATCCTTTGAATGGCACTCCTTTGGATTTATACAAAGACTCTTATTGCCACTGTCATGACTATTCATGACTCTTACATGTTAATTTTCCCCTTTTATTTCATGATCACTGTCATTTAGATGGTTCAAAATGATTGTCCAAAGGATTGTTCTTTGTATCTTGATCATTGACTATGTATTTATTTGGACTTGTCATAGCTTCATAATCCAAAGGCCCAAATGTTCATCAATGCGCCTTCATTTAATTAACAATTACTATCCTTATCATGGTTGAAAATTGTCTTATCTTCTTGATGTAGACTGCCCTCTTCTTACCATGAGATGTCCTTATTATTTTAATTACCTTGGTTGTCTCCTTAAGCTTGGACCATGCTCACTTTTGTAACCTTAAACTTGAATAGAAATTGGACCTTGTTTTGCATTTAAACCCTTGAAAGCAGTCATGACCGTTTTCCTCCTTTGATGAAATCACTGTCCCTTGACATTTGATTGTATTCATGCAAAATCTTCCCTTGGTCAGTCTTCGTTTGGACTAATTGTGCTATATAATATGAAGCTTTTCCCTCTCATTGCATTTGATAAGGTCTATCCTTTCTTTTCCACTTTTTATTCATTACACCAACTACCCCTCTCTATATTGAACATATTTTGATTGTATTTTCTCTGAAAAATTTGGTTGTCATCTTCAATCCTTTTCAAGGATTGTTGACTATCTTTTCTTGATGTCTTGAGCTTTTGATTGTCCCTACATACTGTTCACAGTTAATAATTCAATATTACAGTCATAAAGACTGTCATTATGGTATGCCATGTCTTCATCATTCCATGAGCACTATCACTATCATTCAATGAATGCTTGCAAACCCTATTCTTCATTCATTTTGTTGCCTTTTTGTTATGCTTAGTCTTGAATAGTTCCTTCATATTTTTCATTTGAAAATCATTCTACTTTCTTGGCGACTACCTATGTTCCTCAAACACCCACAATATCTAAGATATCCTTCTCAATTTTACTGTCTTCATCAATGGATTATGCCTTTTGATACTGCCTTCATGGTACATTTGATATTTATGACTGCCAACCTTCAATGTGATGACTGTCAACATTCAATGTGATGATTATCAACATTTAATGTGATGACTGTCAACCTTCAATGTGATGAATGTCATTGTATATGAGATAAAGAAAATTGTCCATTTCTCTACGATTCCTGACTTTCTCACCTTTAATCGTATTAACCCATTCATTGCATGCTTTCCTTTTGCAAGATATCAATTATCAATTCATGTCAAGGGTTGTCTTCTAGGGTCTAGATTCTTGAACAATTGTAGGGTTTCATTTTTTACCCTTCAACATTCAAACATTTCTCACAAGGATCCTCTCTTTTGGTTAGAGATTGTATATGGTTAAATGAAAATAGGTAGAACTTTAAACACCTTTTTATATTACCACTGTCCATGGAATTTTGAAAGTCCCTTGATCATTTTATTTGATTGTTAGTGATAACTATCCCTAATGTGAATTATCCTTCTTTCCTTCTTGCAACCTTAATCCTAACTATCATGCTATTGTCCTAATCTAAGATTATGTATGGAAGTAGCATGTGTAACTGTCTTCTATAACATATCTTGAAGCATTATTTGGTGAAAATTTGAGTTCACTGCCCTCTTGATGAGTCATGTCATTGTCCTTCTACTTGATTGCAGTCAAGGGCTGTCATTACAGTCATGACAATCATAAAGACCATCCTTGGACTGTCATTACCTTATTGTCATTTCATGTTTCTAACTATCCTTCAAGGACTCATATCATTGTCCTTTTATGAACACTGTCATTTTAGACTTGAATTCTTAGGGTTTCAAATGAAAACCTCTATGCATATTCATATAAACATGAATTTCCTCCTTTTGGCATCTTAATTGTGCTCTCCTTTCATTGATTATTTATCTTGATCACCTTGTCTTCAATAGTTTCACAAATGACACCATCTTGTGATTAAGAGCTATGCCCACCAGTTGCACTTAACTAATGTCCTTTGATGAAATAATGACCACTTTATAAGATAAGTTGAGTGAATATCCTTCCTATACCTTGCAGTATTGTACTTTCCATGACAATTTTGCCCTCTTAACTTGGTTGGATTCTATGCATATTCCCTTAGGATTGCTATGTTTTTGTTTCACTTATGAATTTTCTTCTTGGATAAGATTTTCCCCATCTTTACAAACTCTAACCTTGGCATGGTGGTTGTCCTATCTTATTTAAATCACATGTCTGTTGACTTGACCTAAAACCTTGATGAATCTTTATACATTGAATATCCTCTTTTCAAAAACTTCACTATTATTCACTATATATTATTCACTATCATATAGTCCTCACAGTCATAAGGAGTTAATTTCAATCATTCCCCTTGCCTCCTCATGATTACTATTACATTCATGAGGATTGTCATATACATTATTATCTACCCTTAGTTATTATGCTCTCATCTTGATTAACTACCTCACTATCTGTACTTGTCTTGGCTCTAATGTATTTACCATGTCATTGCTCTAGGTCTACCCCTTTCTTGAATAATGACCATCATCTTAACCCCTGCACCATATATTTAATGTTCAAAGTTGTGACTATCCTTTAAAGGAGGAACCACAATTTTGAGAAGAAAAGCATGAAATAAGTGCTTGATACATAAGATCATATGTCTACCATGGGTATGTCAGGTCATTGATTGAGTATTAAAAGATAATGATTATTGCCAAGATCACAAAAGGAGGGAAGGTAGTCACTTCAAAAAAGTACAAAGCTATCTAAGGATAGTCTTGTAGCATGTTGCATTATGAGAGGGTTTCCATGGGTGAAACAAGCATGAATAACCAAGATGACCATAGCATGTTAGAGACTCTATCCATTCAATACTTGCTACATAATTTATTTAATTTAAGGTTTTGGAAAGAAATGAATATCTTTCTTAATCAACGATTTGGTGCTTTTCATCCCTAAGAATCATTGCAACTAAAAAAGAAAACTTGATATCTAAACAATCCCTTGGAAATTCTTGCTTTCAAAGTTTGCAAATTACCATTCTCTTGCATGCTTGTGGATTAGAGGCCACATAATACCCAAGGAGATAGCTCTACTGAAGAGCCACTTGAACATACTCCATAGAAATCTAATGCTAAAGCACTTCAATAGACAACTAATCTATTGCATTGATTTCCCTTTGTCAAATTGACTTGTCATAGTTTGCATCTGCCTATAATTATCTCTAAAACCCTGCCATTTATCTCCTTGACTGCTTTTGGAAGATTTGTAGGTTGTCATATTGGTACAAACCTTTGTAATGATGCCCTAATTGTCCCATTGGTTTCTAGAGAAATGTCTTGGGTAGTCATTATTTTCCTTCATAATTTGATACTGCAAGCCTTTTAAACTGTCTTTGATATGTATGTCCTCCATATTGGTAACTGTCTTTCTTACCTTTACTTTGTATTCCCTTGTTACTTTCTTCATGAAACTCATCATTATAGATTTTTCCACTCTTAAATGCCTATAGTTTCTTGCATTCATCATCTTAAAATTTTGAAAAAATATTAAAGTGCAAGGGTTTCAAATTGTAGTGTAGAAAAATTACTCCTTTACATTTTCACACTATGTTTGCATCCCCTGAATTAATTGGACTTAATTAAGCTTCTAACTATCTAAAGTATGCATTCCTAAGCCTTATTATTCCCATTTTCTGAAAGGGAAACTGACATTAAACAAATTCTAACATTATTTTAAACACCTTGGAAATTATGTGTCTTGGATTTAGGTCCCAGGACCCATTCGCCCCTCCTTAAGAGCCAAGACCCAATTTTAATATGTTTTAGGCAACATTTTAATAATTCAAATTCAAGTTTCAAATGCCAACTTATGGAGTATAATTTTTTTAGGAAATTAGATAAACACCTATAAATACATAGTTATTTTATCAATTCAAACTTAACATGCATAATCAGGAGATCACAAGAGAAAACAATATTGTCAATAGCATTGAAGAGCAGATCTATTAGTCATTTATAGTAGTAATCAAGATCATATCATGTTAAAGTTATGTATGTTCATATTATGTTTTGGAGCTAACATTGTGATGGAGGTTTCAAGCACTCAACCAAGCATTCAAGCATCAAATCAAGCAAATATTCAAGCCAATTCAAGCAAGATCAAGATCCTTAGAGAGATGTGTTAGACTTCAATCCTTTAAGGGAGGCCATTAAGAATTTGGTGAATTGTGACATAGCATTGTTCATTCATCAAATTCCTTTCCACTTGCCATTATTTTATCATTGAGGTTTAATTACCAAATTGAGGTTTGACCAAGGCAAACCCCTATTCACCCAAAAACAAACATTTTTACCTCTCTTTGTGTGTGTATATTTGTAGGTGAAGAAGGATTGAAATTGGATCAAAAGTGCAATTTTGCAAAGTTATCAAAGTTGTCAAGCCACAAAAACTTGCCTATAGAGTTTATTTCTGACTTCTTGATAGTAGAATCTGGAGGAATCGAGAACTAAGATATGGGATGAGAGGATTGTGAAATCAAATTTTGGATCCCTATACAAAGACCCATTCACCCTAGGGAGAATTTATCCTAGCAGGACACTCAACAACCACTTTTGGAGTTTGGTATATGTCATTCTTCCCTTCTCAGATCTACTTATAGCTTGTTGTTTCTATTTGTGCTATCCTTTATTTTAGCATTTCAAGTTTTACATCACATAATTGATTTCATTAGGCATTTTATTTTCATCTCCCAAAAGTGCATTTCAGTCATTTTCTAAACATCAGAGATCCACCATCCCCATAGAATTGACTGACCTCAAGGTTGAAAGTCAATTCTATCCTTGGGAGAGATCTTCATTTTTTCCATATGAAACTAGGAAAAGTTAGGGTGTCCTAGGTCATCATTTCATTTTGTTGAAACCCTTATCTCCCTCTCATTCATTTTTTGACATTTCATATTGGTGAACTTGACATTCTTACACTATAAGATTTTTGATTTGGAGATCCTTCAAACCCTAGATCTAGGATTTTGCATTAGTTTGCATTGCATCTCATTTAGGGTTTTCAAAATTACATGTTTGCATTTCATTTAGGGTTTTAAAATTGTATATTGCATCATTTAAAATCTCAAAAATCCAAAAATTTGCATACATATTGCATTCATTTCACATAATAGTTTGCATATTAGTGTTTTTCAATCATTTTCATTAGAAAATTCAAACAAAATTGCATCTAGGAAGTTTTCATTTTTTTTGTTGTTTGTCATCAAAATTGCACTTGCATTTCATCATAAATTCTAGAAATTTGTAACTGAAAGTGTCTATATAAAAAAACCTAAATCAGAGACCTTAAATATTAACTCAAAAACATAGCTCTTAATTTTCTCAACCCCTATGCAAGGACCCATTCACCCTAGGGTGAATCTTTCCTTATATAGGTTATTTTAGAGATTTATGAGTATTAATATGTCTTTGTTTGCTTTGTTTTTGGCTATTTTCATATCTCAATTTCAGTTTTTGGAATTATAGTTTTTTGAAATTGTTTGCATTCAAGTTAATTGGTCAAAACAAGTGCATAGTTCAAACATAAAATTTACATTCCAAAGATATCATTTTCATTTTCTTGTATTCAAAAATTAAAAAAATCTTGCATGTCATATATGAAAATTGCAATTTCTTTTTACATCCTTGCATTGTGTTTCCTATTTCTGTGTGTTTGCTACATTTGTTTAGTGCTTTTTTTCCATTTTGGGTACCCTTTTGGTTTGGTGAAACTTGTATGAGTATTACAACTTGGTGTCCTATTGCTAATACTTCAGTGAGACAAAGTTTGAGACTCATGGCATCTCATGCCAGTACATCCATTGTGGATCTTGGGTTTTCTAACTCTTTCACTCATAGTGTTGACAATAGTCAACCCATGTTGGAATTCATACTTGAAATAACATGTCCTATTACCTCCAATCTCATTGACGTTGAAACCGTTGTTGCTCATGTTCCTTAAGAAAACTTGCAAAAAATGGATAAAGCCTTAGAAAAAGTTCAAAACCTTGTGAGTGCTAAATATATTGCTGATATTGTGGTTCCTATCATAGATAACATGAGAATTCTTGGTAATGAATTGGGAATGGAAATTGTGTGAATATTGGCTCATATCATTGACAATCATGTTCCTACAATGGCTAGTTGTGCTCAAACTTTGGGATACACTCAAAGTCAAGGTGGAAATAAAATTCCTCCCCTACAACTGTGGTATCTATTCCTACATACACTCATTCATTTGTTACTACAACAAGACAACCAACTAGCAATGTCAATCCAACCTTAGCTATGTCCATTGGGAATCCTTTTAGCTTTGTGAACACAAACATCATATCTCCTAACCCATCACCTCTCAAAAACTTGCAATTCACTTGTCCTCCCAACACATATACACCTCCACCTTATTCACCTCCGTCTCAAAGCACAACCAATGATTATATCCTTAACCAAATTTTGTAAAATGTTTCATCCCTCCAACAACAAATTTCCACATTAAACCAAAATCAAAATTTCCTACCTTCAAAATATGTAAAAAAAAACCATTATCATTGGAGATATTGAAAGCAAAAATACCACAAAGGCATATAGATTCATAGATTTAAGAAATATGGTAGTAAAGGAGATCCTAGAAACCATGTCATGAGATACACAACCTCATGTAGTGACTTCATTTTTGAAGACAAGATCTTGGCTAAACTTGTTCCTAGATCCTTGAAAGACATAGCCTTGGAATGGTTTTTCTCTTTACCAAATAATTCAATTAGTTCATTCAATGAACTTTTTGATGCCTTCCTCAACCATTTACAAGTGCATATTGGTCCCAAGATGGCCTTATCAGATTTAATCCAATGTAAACAAAACAAAGATGAAAAGGCCACTGATTTCATAACACAATACTGATTATTTCTCACAAATCAACATTAATATTCTTGATGTTGATCTTCAAATAATGTTCATTAAAAACTTGCAAACCAATCCAATGCCAAATCATAACATCTCATTTGTTAAAGTTGATGACACCAAGAATGATGTGATGAATGTTGATAATATACAAGACATGACTAATGACAACATGATTGATAATGGGGATGATATACACACTATGATTAACCTAATTGATGTCCAACCTCGTAAGGTCCAAACCAAAATGTCTCTTGACATTTCTTTCTCACAAAATGACATAATTAAACATGCACCCGATGGTCCTTTTTACATAGCCGAAAGAATCAGTGACAAGCCTACCAATGGGATATTAATTGATCCCATATGTGTAGAGAATGTGATCACTGAGGAATTCTTATTTGTGCATGAACTTTATCAAAATTCTTATGAACAATCGAAAGCATGGATCCAAACACATAATGGTTTTTCTTGCCCTACAATAGGTTTGATCACTCTCCCCTTAAAAGTTGGACCGAAGCAATTAAATGTCTCATTCTCCATCATTCCATCATCAAACTAATTTCATGTGAAGCTAGGCTATCCATGGCTATGCTCCATGGATGTTGTCTCATCAATAGTGCATAAATACTTAATATTTCCATTTGGCAATGAAATTTTCACTATGCATCACTCTGGTTTTAATCCCATGTGTTCTCGTGGAAATTTATCATTGGATTTCTTTTGGCCCAAACTTATGGAACCTATTAAGCCTCATGAGGACTTATTTTTCAAATCTTACCAAAATTTCAAGGAAAATCACATAGCATAATTATCTCTTAGCAATATCCCTCAACCCATGCTTGAATCTCCTATCATTGATGAAACCATGATTGAACCAAAAGACCTTCCAAGTAACCAAGACAAATCCATGACAAATCCTCCACCTATTTCCTATAAGAGACCAAGAGATAACCATACAATTCCCTTTGTGCCTCCTCAGATCAAACACATTTATAAACCCAAAGAGAAAGTGGTTGACTAACCCTTGATGGTTCCTTTTGTTCCTCCCTTGTGGGAAGAAAAGAAACTAAGGTTGATAAACCCACTCCTATGTTGATGTGAATAAGTCTTGTACCTAGTTTATTCCTTTACTAGGGACTTAGGGGACTTAATTCACATGTTAAGTTTACTTAGGATATTAGTTGTATCTTCTAGAAGTCTTAGTTGTCTTATCTAGACTTTACACTTTCCTAGATAGTTATGAGTTAGTTGTCTCATGTGATAGGATTAAGACACTTGTCATGATCTTGTCTTATCCTATCTCTCATCCTTGCATTTATAAACCAAGGAATCTCTAGCATATTTTGCATTGTATTCTATAGCATAGCATATTGATCATTGTATCATATTGAAATTCTTGTTTGGTGGAATATCATCTTCCATTGTTGTTTCTCTCCATTTCTTGTGAAGGTTATTTTGTGTTGCAGATTGAAGATCTTGGGTTGCTCACACCAACAGGGTATCAAAGCTTTGAATCTTGCAATCCCCTTCCATTTT
>VDFB02384631.1:0-11255 GCA_007258455.2 Sequoia sempervirens
CTATAACTTCTCACAGATAGCTTTTGAATACCCTTGAACTTGGTTCAACCAAACAATAGCCACTTCGCTAAGACCCTCCCCGATGCACATAAGTCTTACCGAGACATTTGTTTGCAAGTCAGTTAGTAAGACAAAATGATTTCGTTATGAGTTCATGCCGATACCAATCAGTCTAGCCGAAATGACCCCTTTACATGCTAGTCAGCAAGACAAATTGAACTCGCTGTGACATTACAACGACGCCCCAACTTATGCTGATATATTTTTTCTATATGCCTGTTGGCAAGAAAAAATACTTCGCCAAGACATTCTCCCGAATACCTTTAGCTTGACCGATATACTTCCACATGCACCAGTTGATGAAACACAATGTATTCACTATGACTTCACTCTGACAATGATTCCCTTTGCCGAAATGACTCCTTTTGTTGCTGAAACAAGAAAATTGTCCTACCGATAGTTTGCAACAAACATACATTAGTGAAAAATCAGGTTGGGTAGACCTTTACTATGTTTTGCCGATTCGGGTCTTTTAATGAAATATGAAGGACTAGATAGATTCAAATGGATCACATGACAAATAATAAGCAAGACAATACAAAGGGGGAATTTTATGCTTATGATGAGGACTCAATGCTAGAACTCTTGAATGCAATAAACTGTAAAAATTTCAAAATTTTATAGTTCTAACACTGTGACAAATGATCATCCTCTTATTACAGAGTTTCCTGATGAATCAATCTTCAATATGGAATCTACACATCTATGGACTCTATATTTTGATGGCTCCTTCACACAAGGTGGTTCTCGCACTGGAATTCTCTTTTTCACTCCACAAGGGGATTGTATACCTAAAGCTTACAAGATACAGTTTCCATGTATCAACAATATTGCAGAATATGAGGCATTACTTTCTAGGCTCCGTATAGCTGTACAATGGAAGATCCTTGAGTTGCGTGTTCTTGGTGACTCTCAGCTAGTGATTAGACAAGTTAATGATGACTATAAAACAAAAGATGAAAAATTGATGCCTTACAAAAGAATGGTGGATGACTTCAAGGCCTATTTCACATCAATCTCTTTTGAACAGATTTCTCAAGATAACAATAGAGTTGTTGATGCAATGGAAACAATTGGTTCACTTATAGAAATGCCAAGTAATGTCGCTTACTATGAGTTCCTGGTAGAAACTCTTTTGGAACCTACTTACAATATACCACAATCTGAAATGATTTGTCTCATTGTTAGTCCTAATTCCCAATGGTATGGGGATATTTATAACTATCTTCAAGATAACACCTTTCCATCAAACCTATCCAATAATTCCTATAAAAAAATTATTCGTCAAGCCTCCCGCTATGTGATCTTAGCCGATACCCTTTACCACTGAGGTCTTGATGGTATTTTACTGAGATGTCTTGAGCATGATGAGGTCAAAATTGCTTTACAAGAAGTACATGAAGGTATATGTGGGGCACATTCTAGCGGTCCTACCTTAGCCAAGAAACTCTTGCGTATGGGTTATTATTGGCCTACAATGGAAAATGATGCTTATCAATTTGTTAAAAAATGCAAGTAGTGTCAAAAACATGCAAACTTAATACATGCTCCTGCACAAGAATTGTAGTCTCTTGCTACACCATGTCCCTTTTATCAATGGGGACTCGATCTCGTGGGCAAGATCCATCCACCTTCATCCAATGGTCATAAGTTCATTCTCGTTGCCACCAGCTATTTCACAAAATGGATTGAAGTTGCTTCTCTCACTCATATCACTGGAAAACAAATAGCCACCTTCCTACTAAACTACATCATCTGTCATTATGGCATTCCTCTATCCATCATCACAGATAATGGTCGTCTGTTCAAAAATTAGGATGTCCATGAACTCTGTGAGAAATTCCATAGACAACATCATTTTTCCACACCTTACTATCCTCAAGGTAATGACCAAGCTGAGGCTTCTAATAAAACCATTCTCAAAATTCTTAAAAAGATAGTTAATGAAGTTGGTTGAGATTGGCATATTCAACTGAATCCTGCACTGTGGGCTTATCGCACAAGTGTCCACACTCCCACAGGTGCTACCCCATATGCCCTTGTCTATGGCTCTAAAGCCATCTTGCTCGAGGTCGAGTTTCCCTCTTTGCGTGTCTCTTTGCGCAATCAAATTAGTGATGAAGAATACCGAGTTTCTCATTTGCAAGAGTTGGAACTGTTGGATGAACGAAGATAAACTGCTTTCAATCATCTTAGAGCATACTAGCAATAGATGTGTCGAAGTTATAATCAGAAATTGAAACCACATACATTTGATATTGGGGATCTTGTTCTTCATGAAAATCCTTGCACTCAACAAGACAAAGAAAAGAAGGGTAAATTTGAGCCTAACTGGTTGGGTCCATACGTTATCACTGCTATGTATGGATCTGGGGCATACCAGTTATCTACTCTAGAAGGTGAATTGCTTAGTGATCCCATCAACAGTATGCACATTTGCAAGTTTTATACCTAAATGCTTCAAAGGGTACAATCTTTTCAAAGTCCTTAAAAAATACAAAAATAAAAAGAAGAAAAAAGTCCTAAAAAAATACAAAAAAAATGGAAAAAAGTCCTTAAAAAATACAAAAAAAATGGAAAAAAAAACCACGAGAAAAAATACAAAAAAATAGAAAAATCACGAAAAGAGAAGAAATCCATTCATTCAGTAGTAGAAACCACTTTGGTGGTGCGTGAGCAAATTACCATGGCGAAAACTTAGAAATCAATGCCATGTGTAGAGGCTTCCTCCTCTTTCCTTTGGAGCTCTACTTGATCTTTTCATTCCATTTTCATTCATCCTCCACTTCATAATGACCTTTTCACACTCACCATGGCTTGAGAATTGTTCGACATTCCCCTCACTTGCTCTCTTTGCCATGCATACTAGGTTGGCCCCATCCCTCATTGGGGCATCTCCTTAACCTTAGCTATGGGTTAGGATACTAAGCATCTCACGGTTAGAGAAACTACCCTATCTTTCTATATGCCCATCCATCTCCATCGTAAAATGTCCTAAAAAAATCCAAAAAAAAAAAATCATAAAATGTACTAAAATAATCCAAAAAAAATCATAAAATGTCCTGAAATAATCCAAAAAAAAATAAATCATAAAATGACCTAAAATAAGCCAAAAGTAAAAAATATAAAAAAAATCATAAAATGTCCTGAAATAAAAAATAAAAAATAAAAATAAAAAAAATCATAAATGTCAACCAAAATCAAAAAAAATCATAAAAAATCCAAAAAAAACCATAAAATGTCATGAAGAAATCCAAAAAAATCAAATATTCCAAAAATCCCAAAAGAAAAGTCAAAAATTCGAAAAAGAAAAAAGAAAGAAAAAGTGACACTTTTAGATCACCATACAACTTTGAACTTCAACAAAATTAAAGCACACAAGTGTTAACAACCAAGCAAACATTATAGCATATATATCAACCCATCTTACAAATCCAACCAAATGCATAAACTATAATGAGAATCAATTTTACATCGAAGCAGGACTCCTGTTTATTTGTTGATCTTTTCTTATTTTATGGTTTTATCTTTGGTGACATGGCTTTTAGCTTCTTCAAGATGTCTTTGACTAGAGAGGCAAGGATGGGGCATGTTCATTTGTTTGTTGTTTGCAGATTGTTTCTTATTCACAGGATGACTTGTCTTAAGACATGGTTGTCTAAAACCATCAAGGACCTATGAGTCTAATGTGGATGAGAGCATTCCTTGTCTGATAGTGTTTTCCATGCAATAAGTATTCAGGTCATCTAAGGTTCTTATACCTAGATGCTTATACTTCATTACTAAATAAAAACACAAACAGTATTTAGATTATCTAGATGTTCATGTTATCTAGATGCTTATACTAATTTGTGACATAATAAGCTCGATGATGATAAAAGCACTTAAAAGGTACAAGAGGCTTCATCACCTTCTTCTCTTCCATCTTTCATTTCATTTTCATCTTTCTTGTCGCAGAGGAATCAATCAATTGCTTAAATCACTGATATATGTCTCTTGAATCAAATCTCAAATCAATCAACCTACTTCTTGAAATTTCATGTCCCCTTAATCAATCAGTCCAATCCATCATTGCAGCACCTTGTCTTGCATAAGCATAATTCTCAATCAGCTTAATTAGCTCAATCAGCTTCATCAACTCATCAACCTGGCTATACTAATCATTTCCATCAATTGTTTAGTTACGCCCATCAACTTTGCATTTTCATCAAAATGTAATTCATCACTTTATCACTTGTGCAATATAAGGTATCTAATCACTTTCTAGACATCTATCGAGAGATTAATCTTCTTACAATCTATTCGATCAATCTCTCAAGGGGGCATATCATTCTTATCATAATCCTTACCAAGATATATTTGGGGCATGTATCAGTTGATCAATATTTTTCTTTGAAACAACACGACAAGCTGCATTGTCTCAAAGAGGGGCAAAATGTAGGCTGAAAAATGTCCTAAGTCCACAAGCGTCATTTTTCTTGGTCGTTGTCTTTCGATAATTGAATAACTTTAATTATTCAATTAGGTTTGACTGCATTCCTCTATTAACTAAATAATTTTTAGTTATTTAATTAATTCACCTTCTCATCTTTATTCTATCCTAATCAATTAAAATTATTTAATTGCGTCACTAATATATCCCTTTCTTCAATAATTAAATAAATCATTTTTTATTTATTTAATTATTTATCTTTCATCTATAGTCAAATAATAATAATAATCATTATTTGACCTTTTGTTCTTCTATAATTAAATAATTGTCAAAATTATTTAATTGTGTTTCATTCCTCTCTTTTGGACAAATAATTCAAACTAATTATCCATGTCTAATTTCCACCTCCCCATTTAATTAAATTGATTAATTTAATTAAATGCTCCTTTTGTCATTTTCTCTAAATAAATAATTTGGATAAATTATTTATTTTCCACTTGTCATTTTCCTCCATTTTGAATAAATAATTTAAAATAAATTATTTATGCACCTCCACCTGGTCAAAGATACCCTGCCATTATTTCATGTCATATTCTGCATGTCCCTGTCATAGCCTGCCTGTCCCTGCATGTCTTCCTGTCATGATTCCTCCAAGAATAGCATATTCTTGGTGCATCAATTTTGGACAATTGACCTTGTAATCCTTCTAGAGGATTAATCTCATCCATCCATTCAAAAGGTTGTCTATAAAAGCAACCTTCCTTCTCCATTTTCAGCTTAATAGCTAATTGTCTCCAACTTTCTTGCTACCATTTGCAGGTTTTGCACAAGTGTTTCAACAAATATGAGGCAACATTTTCATAACAAGAAGAAGGAGAGCAAGAGAAGTGATTCAAGTTCAATTGGGAGTGCTTTATTTCATTGTTTTCATTTTGCTCCTTTCATATAATTGTATTCTCTTGTTTGGATGAGGTTTTATAGCTTATAAGTGTTGGCTGTAAATTTGTCTATTTTATTTGATTTCTAACCCCATCCTACAAATATAAAATTATCCAATGCTTGTACATTGCTACCCCAATTGTTGTACACATAAGAGCAATATTTTTTCACTATGATAAAAATACTTGTTTAAATGAGTGTCTTATTTTATTAAATGAGCATTTTATTTTTTAAATGATATACTTATACTAGAGAGTTGTGATATTTTATTTGAAACAAAAAAATACTTATTTCACTTCTTCATGAATGTATTTATGCTTTTTTCATATAAAATTTAGAGGCTCTCATGTGTTCAAGTATGGGTCCATTTTTTATCAACATTTGGTTTTTCCTTTATTTACATTTGGACTATTTATTTACAACATATAGTATAAATATGTGGTAAGACTAGGTATTGTCATCACGATTGAGTGTGCCCTCTCCCCTAATAAATGTTTTTATTTTGTAGAGGGATAAGTTCACATGGTGGTAGATCAATCGTTGTGTGATGTTAGTTGTTCCTCGCCATCCCACGATGACCCCACCACACTGTCTTTGTTGATCACAATATCACAGGTGAGCACCACGTGTCTCATCTGGTGAAGCCGAATGAATGATAAATACTTTGATGCATCTTTAATGCATTATGCCACGGGTTACTAAAGTAGTTATAAGATGCACGTGTTTTAAATCAACAGAGATGTTATAATCCTGGTAGAAAGGTGCTTTCGATGAAGTTGTATCTTAAGGCTGAGTAGTGGTGGATAAAATTAAAGATTGCCGATGGATTTGAGATCCGATTACTGCCATGGTGAATAATTTGGGAATAACGTGATTTTGTATGGAACGGCACCACATGTCTCCTTCGGGTGAAAATTTGAAGGAATGATAAATGGTTTGATCGTCTTTAATGCATTATGCCACACACGGGTTACTAAAGCGGTTATAAGATGCACGTGTTTTAAATCAATGAAGATGTTATAATCTTAGTAGAAAGGTGCTCGATAGTTAATAACAAGGCTGGTGGCTGTGTTGAACGAACAAGATTGTCGATGGTTGAGATCCATGATTTCCCGCCATCACATGATCAAAAGTTGTGAGTTCTTCTTTATTGATTCACGATATCGCAGGCGGAGTGCCGCGTGGATCTCCTTGGCAATGAAGTAATATCGGGCGCACAAAGGCGACCTCTTATGCGGTTTGTGAACGCCGGACCGTGCGTTTCCAGTGGACTGGCATGTTGCTTTAAAAATTATTCTCTACTTTTAAAAACTTTTAAAAACTATTGTATATTTAAATTCTTAAAAATATAGAATAATTTTTTGTTCTTTAAAAAATAATTTTGTTTTACTTTGAATTATTTTAAATATAATTAATAAAATAATTTTGAAGTAATTGTTTCATATTTTGTTATATACATTTAATAAATAAAATAAAATAAAAATATCAATTTTTAAAATATGATTGATAAAATAATTCTTATACACTAAAAAAATTGATATATACATATAATAAAACAAATATAATAATATATCAAGTTTTAAAATATATTTAATAAAATAATTTCTAAAGGATAAAAAATGTTTCATACTTAATATATAAAATAAAATAAATATATTAATTTTAAAATACAATTAATAAAATAATTGTGAAATAAAATAAAATAATTATTAATGAAAAAATTTGATATATATATAATAATTTTCACAAAATAATAGCTTCATTCATTTTTAATTATTTTGTTATGTTAAAAAATTGATATATTTATTTTGTTTATTTATTTAAATACTTACTAGCATATATATATTATTTATTAATATTATATATAAAATATGTCGAAATATCACGATCGTCATTGTATAACGCGGGAATAGATGCCTGCGACAAAAGATAACTCTTAGCGTATTTATATATATATCAAATAATATACTGACATGGTATAAGCACAACATGAAAGACAATATTAGAATTACTTTTAGCTATAGAATTAAGGTTAGGGTTAGATATATATTTAGTTAGGGCTGGGGTTAAAAATAGTGTCAGTGTTAGTTTTATGATTAAGTTTAGGGTTAGAGTTAGAGTGAGAATTATTGATGAGATTGAGTCCTTAACTAATCTAACGCATACAAGCCTAATTAAACCCTAACCCTATTGTAATTTCGTTTTTAACTAACCCCAACCCTAGCCTATCATTCAGACAAGCTTTATCCTAGAGACCCCAACTCACATTAAATGGTAAAGCCCTAAGCGTGGCTTATAGCCCTAATGTTAATCCCAGCCTAATTATAATCTTAATTATAATTCTAACCCTAACCATAATTCTAATGTTATTCATAATCCTTAGTTTAACACTAACCATAGTTCTCATGACAACCTTAACTCTAATTATAACCCTAATCAAACCCCGACCTTAACCTTAACCCTAACCTTGAGCTTAATTGAACCCTAACCTTAACCTTAAGGCTAAGATTAATTAAATCAAGATCCTAGCTCTAACCCCAAACTCATGTATATGTGAGATAATTATAATTTACCAAAACCCTAACCATAATTGAATCATAACCCTAGTTGAAATATAATCATACCTTGAATTGAACCCTAAGCCTAATTGAATCATAATTTTAACCCTAAGCCTAATTGAACCCTATTTTTAACTCTAATATTAATTAAACACTATTTCTAACCCTAACCCTAAGCCTATTTAAATCCTAGCCCTAATTGAACCCTAACCCTTAATAAGCACTAACCCTAATTATACCCTAACACAATTGAACCATAATTATAACCCTAATTTAATACTAACACTAACCCTAATCCTAATTGTTGGAAATAGGATGTCATTTAATTGCAAATCATAAACATTAATTATTTCATGTACCTCCTAAGTTCATGGAATGTGTTCAACAACACTAAGATTAGGATGAGATTAATTATTTGGATGAAATAAAACATGAAATTGACATTTGTAGTTATTCCTAAATAATAGGAACATGTGGGTGCACACATGGTAAGGTGACACTCACCTTGTGTTTAGTTAACTATACAGAGTAACAGTTAACACTTTTGAATGCATGAAAAGATCCTAGGAGTTAGGATTTGATGTTTGCATGTTTGAAGTTCAGTTTAGTTTAGTTCAATTTAGATCACTTTAGTTTAGTTCAGTTCAATTCAGAATTAGTTTAGTTGGATTGATTCAATTTAGATCCAGTTTAGTTTAGTTCGGTTCAATTCGAGAATTAGTTTAGTTTAGTTCAGTTCAGTTATGGTTCAGTTATCTTGATTTCATGCAAGTGCATGTAGTTAACTTCAATTAACTTGGAATGCATGGCTAATAACACTGATTTATATGACAGATAACAAGGACTACCTCCAGTTAATAGGGGATGACCATTCTTTGGGAATGGTGTTGAGTAAATGTTTCAATTAACTAGAAATCACTTGGAGCCAACTTGGGCGCCCAAGATGCTTTCTTGGATTTACCTCTCATGCATGATAAGATATTTCTGAAGGCTCAGTTAAGTAGGATTACTTAAGGGCGCCAACTTTAAGGAAGAGCTTTGGAATTATCAACATAATGAAGGTTGAGTTGTAGCATCAGTTTGGGACGCCCAAATGGATGAAGCACATGTTTTAGCATTTTTCTTCATGAGATAACCCTATTTGCATGAGATATGGCTTACCTTTTAGGGATAGGGCTTGTGCATTGTAATTGTAACTCATGTTGAGTTTACAAAGCTAATTAAAGCCTATTTATCTCAAGTAAGCTTAATAGAGTTGTGAGAGTTTGTTATTGTAGGTGTGAAGAAGATTGACAAAGACAAAAGAAGCATTCTCAAGCAAGAATTGGAGCTATTGTAATTTAGAGATTGAATCATAGAATAATTCTTGGTGGATTTTTTTCCCAAAAGGGTTTCTCCGTGTTATATCTTGTGTGATCTTTCTAATATCATGTCTAGTTCTTCTATCAACTTCTCTCTTCATTCTACAACATTAAAATGAATTAATCAAGATAATCACCCAAAAAGAATATATGTTACAAAGAAAGAGCTTACTTAGATCAACAATAATAAAGTTTTACAGAGTATTAAGCTAAGAAAACACCTCATTTTTCAACACTAATAACATATTATTAGGTTTATATTTATTAATGTCTTAATATTAGTTTATAAATTCAACATTAATTATAAATATTTTAAAATAAATTAAGTATTTCAATCTAAAATTTTAATATTTGGCATTACAAATAAAATTAAACTAAATTCTAATTTTTAAGATCCATAAAATATTTATTATCTATTTAGTCTTACTAATTATCTAATACAATTAAATTAAATTAAATTAAATATTCATTTTAAATTAATTAAACAATTATTAATTAGAATTTTAGAATAAATTAAGAAATAAGATCTATATAAAATTAATTTTTCTATTTTTTTTCTTTGTGCCCAAATCATTTCATTTTCTAAAATTATACTAAATTCTAGATGTCATAATTAAACATAAAACTTTATTATATTCTAATCCTAACCCTAGTTAAACCCTAACCCTATTTGGACTCTAACCCTTACCCTAATTGAACACTAAATTTAATTGTAATTGACCACTAAGCATAATTGAATTCTACCCCTAACCCTAACCCTAACTCTAACTAAACCCTAAACCTAACTCTAATCAAACCCTAACCCAAACCTTGTAACGCCCCATCGTGCGAACCCTAAAGGACAATTAAACAATAATTACAGCACAATTTTTTTTTAAAGTTAACATAACATACATGTAATACACAATAAGTCCTGACATGAATTTCATTTAAGTAGATTCATTAGCACATACATCCCTTGGGGTACACAAGGAGTCATTATGCGACTCAGATCCACACAATGACAATCAACAATAAAATAAAAAAATATAATCCATAACAAAGTAAACATTAACAAATATAACACATACATGAAAATTCATTGATAAGAAACCATTTGTGTATGTAAATACAACATATACATGATTAACTCAACACAATGAATAACAATTGCCATGGCCAATATCCACACAAGGTTTAATGTTACATTACAATACAATGTTCTAGAGGTACAATGTTACAAAAGTGTTTCCAAATATGAACGAAAAACATACAACAATATAACATGATGCAAATGAATAGAGGAATACACAATATCATAACTGGCTCCAAGACAGATACAACTCTGGAGTCGCCACAACAGCACCAATCCGCACCTCTCAATCCTTGACTGGGGACCCAATGGGGTGCTTAGCACGTTCCACCCGACCACGTAGGTCTGAAGACCCACCCCTTGTGCTAAGGAGCTGACAAGAAAGAGTCCTCAACCAAGAACATTCAAACACGGAACTAAAAGACTCAACAACATACAAAAGTATCATAAAACTCAAGGATTACAATGACATAATCAACATCCAAGAGTCAACATAATAACTTAAAATCATAAATCTCATCACATAAATCAAAGCAATGACCAGTAAACAAGTAACCAAAGGATGATCATGAAACACTTCCAAATCAAACTGAATTAATAAACATAGTACAATTCCAAATTGCAATTAAATAATACAATAACATAGAACCATAAGAGTACAAGGTCATAAGAGATCATAAAAGACTACAAAGTACATCAAAGATGTATCAGTATAAGTTCATTCAACCACAATCTAAACCAACTCCCATAACATACTTCCAGAGGGACACAATAAAGTAAAACACCTGGGCAACTAGAGGAGAGTGTCATCGCATAGTCCTACATGGGCTATC
>VDFB02384632.1:0-42397 GCA_007258455.2 Sequoia sempervirens
TACATAACAATTAGGTCGACATAGATAGATGCATCATACAAATATACCTTGTCGAATCAATATACACACATGCATACTTTGCATCAAAATTTCAAAACTTATAACATATTCAAATAGGTTAGCATGGACCTATAATAGCTCCCACATAATGGATCAATAATTATTAAAACTCTACAATACACAAGACTTATTAGGTTGACATCAAAAATGACCTAACATAGAAATTATCCAGCTCTACATCCAAAAACTCATATGCAAACCTCAAAAATTCATGTTGTTGAGAAATGTGACTAAAATTTACTGGCTTGATTGACTTCCTGAAGCACTTGTATTTTCCTCCTTCATTGCACTGAGTTGAGTTGTTGGTTTCCAAGTTTTTCTAACTAAATTTATGGGGTTCTAAATTTTCATAACCTCTCGACTTAGTGACTATGAAGCAAAGGTTGCTCCCTTTGTTGTCGGTATGCCACAGATTTTGAGAACTTCACAACCTTTGACAATAGGTTTTTAAGTTCATTTTTTTAGTGATATAATGACTTTGATACCAATAGATGTGGGATCTGATAGGATGATGGATCATGACGAAGGTCGACAGGTGGTGATGATGTGGAGGAAAAATGGCATGTGGGACCATGTGCTCAATGAACATCAGTGAGATGGTAATGAATGCCTCTTTGATTGGGCAACATGGTGTTACATGGATAACCCTAAGTTTGATGATGGAGATTTGTTTGATTGCATATCCCACAACCAGGATTAGATGCTAGATGATGGAATGTGCCTTGAGGTGAATAGGTAACCCTAAAGGCGTGCGACAGGTGAAGAGTGAGATGAGAGAAAAAGTTATTGAAGGGGTTGCTTGAGAGGCTAGGTAGCTGAGAGAGAGGAGGATGATCTTGACAAAGAGAGATGAATCTTGCAGAAGGTGAATTCTTGGCGGTTGTGTGACAGAGAGGCTGAGATGCCTATGATTGATTTTTGAGGCTATGTGGCCAAAATAAATGTCTCTCATAGTGAGAGGTGGTTGTGATGGGTTATGCTACTGTATTCTCTCTAGAATGGAACAAGATGTAAACTTTGTAAAGGTTGTGAGCCTAATATTGTATTGTAATTGTATTTTTGTTGTTGAATAATACAATGGCGATCTGGGATTTTGGAGTATGAGGATTTTTACCCATAAGGGTTTTCCCCACGTATATTTGTGTGTTCATGTCTTCTATTTCATCTTTCATGGCTGTTGGTTATGTTTTTTGAGTCTGTTAATGGTGTTGTTGAAACTGGTTGTTTTGCATGAGTTTCTCTCAAAAAGATCAATGTGGGAATTGAACTATGTCTGATTCCACTTTATGGAATAGTAGTATGTGTCTTTGAGGTAATATGATGAAATTAAAATTATTGAAGGAATTGTTGATCTTGGATGCCCTTTCTGAGATGACCCAGCTTATTTCTTGACACAGTGGTATCAAAGCCTTCTTCTAGGGTGTGATTCTTCCTAGTGTGTTGCTAGTTTTAGGTATTCCTTTTGTGAATATTTCTTAGACTATCAGGCTTGAGGAAATATGGAGGAATCAATTGTTGTGTTGATCCTTTGGTGAGTGGAAGTTCGTGCTCTTTTGGCTTTAGTTTTATGAGACAACTTGTAGCATGAATGATGGGGAAGATGAAGAAACTAGAATTGGTCATATTGGAATGTTGTGATTTGAAGTTCCTTGTTGGAAGCATCGTAATCTTGATGCATAGGGTGGAATATTTTTCTCTATGATTGTGTTATAACAAATCTTTCATATTGATTATCTATGTGAGAGGCTCCCTAATAATATGGAGAAGCTTGGGTTGTTGTTCAGTCATGGAGCAATGTGCTTATGTTGGGTGCTTTTTTTTTCTTTTTTCTTTTTATGGTATTAGAAGACATAGTCTTATGGTACCTTGAGTGCAAGTAGGCTATGAAGTTGATCATTGGGTAATCTAGAAGCTTTTGAAATAGCCTGTATCTTTCTTGAATGCATGTACATGTTGATGGTTATGGAGTTTTCTTGAGGTGGGCTTGGAGTTCCTGGACTGTTGTTTCCTTTTAAGGATGTTTTGTACTTTCTTGGATCTGTGGTTTTGTTGGTTTTACACAATCAAGCAAAACTTATGGTTATGTGGAGTTGTTGTTAAGTTATTTTATAGACCTTGGCTTTTGGGCTGTGACTAGATGAGATAGTTGTAGTTCACCATGGTTTGATGAGGTGAGATGCCTTCTCTACATGAGAGTATTGGTATGTGGTTTGTCACTCAACATTCTTGTGGTGGTTCTTGAGTTGTGGACATGATTGGAAAATCAGATCTAAGCTTGGTTTGGTGATTGAGTCAAGTTGTCTACGGTGTTATTCTCCTTGAGATCTCAGTTTTTTAGTTTCCATTTTGATGATGGGTTTGCATGTTTCTCTTGAATGGATTTACATGTTGTGCAATGTTGTGGGATGTCTTTACCTACATGATTGTTGTGTGAAAACTCGGAAGTGGACTATCTATATCCATGAGATTTGATTTAGTGTTTGTGCAAACTTGTTAGTTGGCCTTGTCTATGGTCACTTGTGCATTAGTGTGGTTGCTTTGAGATGAGAGGATGGATGGTGACGAATATCTAAATAGTTGGTTATGGGGACTTGTAGCATTTCGTATCATGATACATGGATAGCTTAGATACACTACTTTGTGTAAGCTTTTGACAGTGATGGTAATTTTTTTCTTGGTTGAGGAGACCTTGGTGTTGCTTGGTATTGTTGTCAGATTGATATGTTAATGAGTGGACCTTAATTTTTCTTCATTATAGAAAATGTTTGATTTCTTGCTTGGAAAACTTAGTATCATGATTCAGTGGGAGCTTTGGCAGTGACTATGCATTCATCACTTGCTGATGAATGATCTTCTTTAGTGTTGTAGATGTTACTATGAGGAGCTCTCATATGTTTTTGTAGAAGGGTTCTTTCACATTTTGCATGGACACTATTTGAAGATGTGTAACATCTTGAAGCCATGGAGGACTCTTGTGAGTCTTTGGTTGAGGTGTTGGTGGTGCTTGAAAAGTGATCCTAGTTTAGAGTTTGTCTGCTTAATGTCATGATAGACTCTTGTTTGCACATTAGAGTTTTGGCATGTTGCATTACTCTTGAGACCATGTTATGTTCACTTGGAGAATGGAATCTCCTAAGGGGGATGGTAGATCATGATATCATGATAATTTCCCAATTCAAATTATTGGAGCTTTGATAGTGGTCTAGTGATTCTCTATGTTTTGGGTGCATTGATCATATGCTTGAGAACTTCATGATATTGCAATGATGCATTTGGAGTTTAGCATGAGATGATCAGTTGTAGGTTCTCATGGATACATGGAGAATAAGGTGAGGCTATAATTCTCTTGAAAAGAGATAAGTGTTGATGGTTATTGTTGATGAAGATTTTAGTATAAATTCTGAGAAGCCCTCATCTTGGTTGGACGTGAGTTCAATAGAGAACAATGTGGAGATTGCTTTTGGAGAAGTCATAATGACTTGGTTACCCTAGAGGAGCATTCTCATTCCCCACTCTTGGTCTACTCAATAGCTTATCACTTGAGAGGCATTGCCCATTGTTTCTCTCAGGTTTTTTATGCTTTCTTTCATGGATATTGATCTTGAACTACTATTAGATGATTATGAAGGATTCATTGTCAGAGATGGATAGCATGGTTATCTCCTTATGAATTATACATTCATTGATTTTGATTTTAGGAGATGCATTAGACATATTTATTGAAATGAGAAATGAAATATTTTTATCTTCTTTGAGAGGCTTGCACAACCATGTTGATTACATGATATATATGTCATTTTTGATCTTGGTGATTGAATGGTTGGATGTAGTTAAGGATTTTCTCTTGGGGTTGTGAAGGAGATCATACTTGAAGCAATTGGAATTTAGAGGTGTATTTAGGAGGATTTTATATAGGTGATGATATGCAAAGGTGCTCTCCTTGGTCTTGGTTCTCTTCTTGGATGTTTGGTTTCACATTACATTGGTACAAGGTTGTTCTTAATCTTTTTCTTTGTTGGGTGTGGAGAACTTGGCAGAAATATGCAGACTTGTAGTGAGAGCTATTCTTGTCAGTTTATAGATTATGCATATCATTGTGGACAATTCCTTGGTACTACATGATGTAGTTTACACCGCTTATATGATGTTGTTAGTAGACTTGTTATGCCATGATCTTTTAGATTTGGTGTTACTCATGCAGTGGGAGTTCCTGGATGTGTTTTTCCTTCGATTGGTTGGCACATGGAGCTTTTTTCTATGATTGATGGGTTGGTTGTGTTGTTGGCATGAGTTTACTATTGAGGATACCTTGGAGGTATGTGTGATTGGATGGATTAACACTTGCTATGGGTGATATTTTTAGTTGTGTGGGTTGATTAGTTGGATGGGAGAAGTTAGTTTTCTGGTTGCTATTCTAGCTAATGTTCTATCTTGTTTTCTACAGGATAACTTCATGGTTGTGTTCTAGTTTGAGCTTTGAAGTTGATGTTGTGTTGCTTTTGTATAGCTTGTGAGCATAGTGGAGTGGTGGTAGTGTTGAAGCCTTTATTTTCTGTTGGATCTAATGCTTGTGTTCTTGAGGTTGGTGCATATACGCCTTGGCTTGTTCCTTTTTCTTGTGGTGGATGGATGGAATTATTGCCTACGTTGGTGGACATCTTGAATTTTGTTGTAGGTTTCTTGGTTGGAGTGCAAAAAACATTGTTTAAGATTCATGATTTTCTTTGGAAGGATCCAGTAAGTTCTTCATTAAGTGGGAGAATGTTGAGAAATGTGACTCAAATTTGCTGGCTTGATCGACTTCTGGAAGCACAAGTGTGTTTTACTCCTTCATCACATTGAGATAAATCATTGGTTTTCAAGTTTTGCTAACTAAATTCATGAGGTTCTAAAGTTTCATAACCTCCTGACTTAGCAACTGTGAAGCAAAGGCTACTCCCTTTTTTGTTAGGATGTTGTGGGTTTTGAGAACTTCACAACCTCCGAAAAGAGGTTTTTAAGTTCAAATTTTCAATGATATAGAGACTTTGATGCCAAAGGATGTGAGACCTAATAGGATTGTGGATCATGACAAAGGCTAATAGGTGGCAATGACATGGAGGATAGATGGCATGTGGGCCCTGTGCTCAGTGAACATTAGTGAGATGGTAATGAATGTCTCTTCAATTGGGTGGCATGGTGTTAGGTGGATAACCCTAAGTTTGATAATGAAGATTTGTTTGATTGCTTATTCGATGGCCAGGATTAGATGCTAGATGATGGTGTGTGGCTTGAGGTGAACAAGTAACCCTAAAGGGGTGCAATAGTTGAAGAGTCAAATGAGAGAGGTGGCTATTAGAGTGACTGGTCAAGAGGTTGGGTAGCCAAGAGAGAGGAGGATGATCTTGATGAAGAGAGATGAATCTTGTAGAGGTGAATGTTGAGAAACTATGTGATAGAGAGGCCAAGAGGCCGATGATTGAGTCGTGAGGCTATGTAACCAAAAGAGATGTCTCTTGCAGTGATAGGTGGTCATGATGGGTTATACTGCCGAATTCTCTCTAGAATGGAACAAGATGTAAACTATGTAAAGGCCATGAGCCTAATATTGTATTGTAACTATATTTTTGTTGTTGAATAATACACTGGAAATATGGGATTTTGGAGCAAGGGGTTTTTTACCCATAAGGGTTTTCTCCACACATATCTATGTGTTCATGTCAATTCTATTTCATCTTTCATGGTTGTTGGTTCTATTTTTTGAATATGTTAATGGTGTTATTGAAACTAGTTGTTTTGCATGAGTTTCTCTCAATAGGATCAATGTGGGAAATGAACTATGTATGATTTTGCTTTATGGCATAGTAGTATGTGTCTTTGTGGTAATCTAATGAAATTAAAATTAATAAAGGCACTATTGGTCTCGAATGCCCTTTCTGAGATGACCTAGCTAATTTTGTGACACATGCTACTTATAATTCACACTCTACTAACACCTGTCAATATATCCATAAATCCGCAAAGCTAGGTATCAATCCATGGAGAAGTGTAGATCCTCCAAAACATACATACTATACTCATAACCACTGTAACTGCCAGATCATAACTTTTGTCACTCATATCTTCAACACTAGAAATTTTGAAACACCATGAAACTCTAGATTTTGACTCTTCTAACATTGATCTAATCAAGACATTTTGAGATCCTTCAACCACTTTTACAAACTTCAAAACCCTCTAAATTTTCACCCAAATATTTAAAAATTTTAATCCTCCAATTTGTTAAATAGGTTGAAATAAAACCTCGAGGGCCCAAGAATAACATGTTAAAGGGCTTTAACGAATTATTGAAGATTTGAGGATTATTTTAAGGGGGGGATTATTGTTTTCATATGTAAAAAAAGGGAGATTACGAGAGATTTGTACTTGTATGGGTAATATTGTAAAATCAATTGGTTTGTAACCAATTGGGGCAATATTGGTGTATAAAAAGGGGTAGAAGGGTAGGATGGAAGCTAAGTGATGAGAGAAGAAAATTCCTTGGAGAAATTTGCTTGATTTTCATGCTATTCAGGAGTTTGCTCTTGCACACTTTGAAGGAGGGCTTGTCAAATTTCTTTGTAAACCAAGGGGAGATTATGCTGACATGTTGTACTGATTTTTTGGAGAAGTAATTGGATCGGTCCACTCATTGGAGAGAGGCCCAGAGACAGTCATTTTTATGATGAACTCCGTTATCAACTTTGTTTGCATCTCTCTTTCTCTCATTTTGTTTTCATCACTTTGTTATTTCCATTATTTTTATTTATGTTCATGTGATAATTCTATTGCATCAAGTTGGATTTAAAATTGTAATCGTTAAGCATTCTTAAAGCAATTGTCATAGATCTATAAAACAAATAAGAAAATATTGGTAAAATAGAATGAATAAGGTTTAGTATGTCTACATATTTAGAATAGAGTAAAATATTTATGTGAAAGGTTGAGAGAAATATAGTTTAATGTTTGTATGTGTGATTTGCATAGACCCAACATCTTTTTATGTTAGCTTTGGGACAAATACAACATATCAATTTAACCTTTCAAAATGAACTCAATCCTCCTCAACACACAAATTTATAAATATCACAAACAATACAATATAAACCATAAAACAATTTACACATTGAATGAACACATTCCTAGTATTGGGGCATTATTATATGGGTTAAATAAAAAGTTAAAAAAAAAAATTTTACCATCCAAGTCTATTAATAAAGAACATTAAAATCAAATGTTTATAATTTTAAGTAGATATACATCTTAAAAATTTAATTTAAAAATGATATTTCAAACATAAAAATATATTCTTGTATTTTATTAGTATATTATAATTTGTGAATATTAAAATAAAATTATTGAAATAATTTAAGATTTATTTAATCTTGTGCGAGAATTCAAATCTTTTAATATTTTCTTCATAAGCTTGAAAGTAAGAAAGCATACTTGTCTAGATATAAAAAAATTACAAGGTAATACCATTATCATGAGAAGTATTTGACAATAATAATTTAGCATTGTTCTACAAATTATTACCTACTTATCAATCCACTCAATAAATTAATAACCATCTCATCTAAGAATTGAATGAATCTTCTCCTCCATTGTCTTTTTATAGCCAAGATTCTAAATACTCCCCAAAATCCAACAGCAACACTTGCCATCCACTCTGCATACCATTGCCATGGAATTTCTCCACCCTCATCATCTTCATTTTCTGCAAGAGTAGTTGGTATGCTAGAATTTGATCTCTCTCCGCATCTACATGATTTGTTATCAACTGCAAATCCACAAAGATCGGGGTTCCCAGAGAAATAACTAGAATTGAATGTATTAAACTGGCTTCCTACTGGTTTTTTTCCACAAAGCATGTTGCCAGATACAATGAAAAAGCTTAGAGAGAAAACTTGTAGAATCTCATTTGGAATCCTTCCATGCAATTTATTATTTGAAAGATCAAGTGACTCTAACTCTGTAAGCATTCCAAAGCTATATGGAATCTCTCCTGTAAGACTATTATGTGATAAGTTCAATGTGTGAAGACCTTTAAGGTTTCCAATTAATAGAGGAATGTTCCTTGATAGATTATTTGCAGATAGATCAATGCAAGTTATAAGTAACATCACTGAACTTACATACACCAATTCTAATCCTTTGTTGAACACTTGGATCTCTTCTTTGTAATAATAGGAGCTACCACCATTGTCATGTGAGCTTTGCAATGTATAATTTCTCATACCTATCAATGCTACCAATTGTGGTGGTATGACACCAATCAAACTATTGTCAGAAATATCTAAAATATGGAGACTTGAAAAAATGCTTAATTGATGTGGAATGTGTCCTTCAAATTTATTTGACCTCAAAACAAGTATCATCAAATTAGAGAACTGGCCGAACCAAAGTGGTATGTTTCCAGAAAAGATATTATCAGCCAAGTTTAAAATATGCAAGCTAGAATAGTTCTTAAGGCTTGATGGCAAGTTTCCCTTCAACATATTGTCATTGAGATGAAGTGAACTGAGTTTGCTTAGCATTCCTACATGATATGGTATATCTCCTATTAAACCAGTATTTGTTAGGTTTAATCTTCTTAGAGTAGAGCAATTAGTTATGCTTGATGGTATTTTACCAGATAATTTGTTCTTTGAGAGATCTAAAACGTTCAGTTGTTGTAGAAGACCAATTGAAGAAGGTATATCACCACTTAGATCATTTGCTGAAAATGATAAAAACTCAATTGCTAGTGGAAGATTGCCGATATCTACTACAATAGACCCTATGAATTCATTCTGAGAGAAGTCTAACAATTGCAAACCCAATGCTGACATTGAAAAAATTGGAAGAGGACCTTGTAATGCATTAACATGCAAGTCCAATTGGGAAAAATCACTTATATTCAAGCTGGACGGAACAAGTCCTTGCAATAAATTGTGTGACAAGTTAAGATTATCTAGATAAGGAAGTTTCCCTAACCAATTTGGAATATTTCCATACAGACTATTGTTGGAGAGATCCAAAGTGTTTAATCTATACTGTGTGGAAATGAATGGTGGAAGAATACCGCCAATATTACATGAAGCTAAGCACAACTTATCAAAGTATATTGTAGGTATCCAATTTGGTTTGATGATGACAGTCAACTCATTATAAGACAAATCAAGTGTAGAAATTGTAGTCAAATTTTGAAAAAACTAAGAAAAATGTTGCTTTGAAGGTTGTTTGAAGATAGGTAAATATTTCTAATACTAGGAAGACTTCCAATTGAAATCGGAATGCTACCATTTAGTTGATTGTGAGATAGATCAAGAGTTACTAAAGATGGTAGCTCCCCTAACTGGAAAGGCATATTTCCACTCAACAAATTGTTGGATAGATACAAGTTAGTAAGAGATGGCATTTGACTGATTGATAATGGAATCTCTCCTTTGAATAAATTTCCACTAAGATCTAGGGTTTGTAGATTGGAGAGATTGGCAATGAAAGGAGGTATAAAGTCTCCCATCATTTTTGTATATCTCAAACTAAGAATTGTGAGAGAAGAAATATTTGTAATACAAGGCGGTATACTTCCTATCATACTGGATTTATAGAGAATAAATACAGTGAGCTGAGACCATTCCCCGCATAGTATTTGACTTAGATTTCCACTTAATAAGTTGTTTCTCCACAAATTGAGCTCTTTTAAAGCAAGAAGACGAGAGAAACTTAGGGGAAATGAACCACTTAATTGATAGCCAAATAATGAAAGAGAAACCAAATTAGTCATATTTGCTAACCACAAAGGCATTGACCCTTCAAAGTTGTTGTTACCCAATTGGAGGTGGGAGAGAAAGGTGAGGTTTTGGATAGCATTGGGAATGTGCCCTAAAAGCATGTAGTCTACAACGTGGAGGTGTTGGAGATTGTGGAGATGAGAAAGGGGTGCTTCCAATTGCTTTCCTGTCATATTCAACACTACTCCATTAAGGGACAAGTATTTTAATTTCCGCAACTTTTCTGTCCACACTAAACTAGGACTATATACTTGTCCCTCATCTGCAGACACTATTAGAACCACATACTTTGATGCATAGTCAAATACAGATAGGTCCAAAAATTCCAATTGAGAAAGATTCCCCAATTGGTATGGAATTGTACCATTGAAGCCAGCCATAGACAAGTTGAGATAAGCTAAGTTGTGCAAGGAGAAAAAATGCTTTGGTATTTCACCTGCAAAATTGTTGTAGCTCAAATCTACATGGCTCAATTCTTGTAAGGAGGCAAAATTCTTTGGTATTTCACCTTCAAAATTGTTGTGGCTCAAATCTAGATGTCTCAATTCATGCAGGGAAAATAGACCTACATGTTTAAACAACAACAAAAACTGCTCAAATTACTGTAAGGGAAAGCTTAAATAAAAAAAACATGAAAGATTGCAAATAGTTGTACCTTTGGGCAGAACACCAGTCAAATAATTGAAGCTTAGATCTAAATGCTGCAGCTGCTTTAATTGGAACAAATCTGTAGCAAGTCTGCCATTACTCTTGCCAGACCAGTAATCATACCAATTCTGCGTGTGATCGGCAAGATGGAGTTTGATAACATGTGAGGTGTGGGAATTACATTCCACTCCCCTCCATTGGCAGCAATTAAAGCCCCGCCATGAATCCAATTGAGGTGGTGAATGAAAATGGTTCTTGAAGGAAAGAAGAGCATCTCTTTCATGAGGTAGGCATTGGATAGTGCAGCTTATCATGTGGAAAGAGGTTGTGAATGCAAGCAAACAGCAAATAACAAAGGACGACCGATCCATAGCAAACATTCATCTGCAGCAACAACAATTTTAACTAGAGATTGGAATGATCTGAATTAAACAAGATTTTTTTGGTTTTATAAATAAAAATAAAAATAGAGCAAAGAGAAATGTAAATGCCTACCAAAAAGTTGAATGGATAGATTGAGTAATGGTGAGAAGAGTGAGTAATGAGGAAGGGGAAGTGAGTTTATATAAGCAGGGGGATTACGCTTCCGACACGGTGGAAATTTAGAGTTGGAAATATCATGTTTACAACACAGGATGGAAGTCAAATGACGGTGGAAATTTAGAATTTGAAATATTACGTTTCCAACACGGGAAGGAAAACATTGAATAGTCCAAAAATGAATGCCGGTCACACCTTTCCTTATCACTTTCTACCGTGGGTGGTAAGAATTATTATAGAAGTTAGTTCTATAAGAAAGTTAATTTTATATTTGTAAGAATCGCAATTTATAAGGTAGTCTATCTATGATAGAATTTAAAAGTAAGTCATTTTTATAATTATTTTTTCATATATATAGGATATTTATAAATTTCAATTTTTTTAAAATAAAAAACATTTTATGATTTTATGAATTTATGTTTAATTTTATATTAAATTTATAAATTGTAAATATTATATTAATTTTATTTTATTAATATTATTTTTAATTAAATTTATTAAAAAATTAGTTTATTAATAGAGAAAAGTGTTTATTCTTATATTTTTCTTACTTATTCTATGCTGTTTTGTGTGGTTGATTTTAATGTATGATTTTAGTTAAAAAATTAGATTCTTTGATGCATTCATTATGTATTGTTATGTCATATCATTATACTCAAAACATCGATGATTTATATTTTAAAATAAAGTTTGCCTTCTATTAGATCACACCTATCATTATGTGTCCTAGACTAGATCATGGATTTGAAAGTTTGTCCCATATTTAAATAATTCAAAAATTCTTATATATTTTAAGGTAAAGAATCCAAGACATGATAATCACTTACTAGGTGTGTCAAAAAAATCAATTGTTTGTTTTGTCTACATAAACATATATACACATACACATGCAAATACACATACACATACGCATACACATACACATACACATCAATTATTGATATATTCTCTTAAAACAAGCCATCTTGACAAATAGGTGATCAAATTAAGGAAAGAAGAAATGCAGTACCCAATGAGCTTAATCTTGAACAATTATAATAAAGGTTGCAATCCCTAACTTTGAATCCATTTTAACTTGAAAAAAAAAAAGTAAATCATCTTTCACGATAAAGAATCTAGGGATTTAATATTCCAATATTACTTTCTCGTTCTTACAAACACTTTACTAAAAACACATAGATGAACACCTCAACCAATCATAAATTAAGCTCCAAATAGGAAATTAAATACCCCAACCAAAATTTATTTCTTTTGGGGATTATAAGGAAGAATAAATTAATAGAGCCGATTTGAATTTTGATTTTATTCCACGATACAAAATTAGTCATTTAGATAATGAGGGTTGACATTGTAATAATGAAATTAATACATGAAATTATGTTTTACAATACTTAAAGAAGTAAAAATAATGTAATCCAAAACCATCGTTATTATATGATCAAAAGAAATAATTAAATTTCAAGATAAATATAAATATTAAAAAATAAAAAGAATAATACAAAATAATTTATCTTCAAAAATTTAGAACTAAAAAATTGTAAATCTAATCATTTCACTTTATTAAATAAACATGTCTAAATGAATATAAATATCCTTAAATAATATATTTAGTTAATTACATACATTTTATATCATTTTAAAAGTAATTAAAATTTAGATTATGAAAAAATAATCTCTCTTTACAAAAGTTTGAATGTAGTAAAAAGATTATTTGCCTTCCCATTGAAGTTAGGTAGCATACAAGTGTTCCCACATTTTCTACAAAAGCTTAGAACTCCATCTATGCAACGACTTGAAAGATCGAAGGGAAAACAAGACGGAAATGATTTAGTCAATTGATGGCGATGTCGATAAAAGTTAGTCAAGTCAATAGATCAATGTTGATAGAAGTTGTGTTTTTAAAGCAAAGTCAATAGATGGCACATCATTTCATGTTTACTTTATTTCGGTTCCATTAAATCTGTCGGTTCCATCACTTCATGACCAACAAAGAGAGACTAAGTCAACGTTTATTACGTTTGTGAAAGGAGGAGAAATTTGTAGTTTTTGTTGGAATAGAGAGAGTTGATTAGACGTGAGTGAAGCAGATCACCTCAAAGTGCCGTGCCCAGGACGCTGGAAATTTAGAACAGCTCACAGTTCCAAATTGATTTTGATTGAAGAAAGAAATTGTTGCATTATCAATTTTGATTGAAATCATATTATAAGAAAACAATATAGTTCTAAGAAGTATCATTTGAGACAAGTTGTAATGTTTCAAGTTTTCAATAGATAAATATTAGATGATTTTTTTAAATTTTTAATTTTTTCTTTTTGTGATACAAATGGGATATTGAACATGCCATGTTGTGTCTTTATGTTTATAAGATTTCATGGCATAATGCAATGACACACTTAACATGTCTACTAATTCACTAAGCACATTGACACAAGTAGAAGACTAACTACACCATAGCCTCAACATTGTGACTAAAAAAAGTAAGAATTAGATGAAGACTAAGGTTCTTAAGACAAATAACAAACCCCAACACCTTGTTCTATGGGCCACTCCTTAGGTATCTCAAAGGAGAGAAGAAATAGGACAATCTCTCTTAGTTTATGCTTTATGGATGAAAATACATAGAAATCAAATTGTTGGAAACAAAGTACGTATATCTTAGACTTTGGAATCTAAGCTCATATCTACACAGGCTTGGAGTTCAAAAACAAATTCACTCATTCTAAGAGTTCAATGTATGAGTCACATTGTCTAAACAACAATATGTAATCTATAAGTTTGGGGTGAAAATTCAACCCCTTCTTGAGCACACCTCTCAAGATTTGAAATCTAAATTCTAAATTGATAGCTAAGTACATCAAGGAAAATAAATCTAACACTGTGAAATGGACACTTCATAATTTAGAGTTTATTTGAGCTCTTGCTACATAAACAAATTTGGGATTGCATTGAATGCTAAGACCAAGCACCTAGGGCCGAGGATTTGGACTTCAAAATGTGATCCATATTTTACAAGAAAAGAATTTAGAATTCATGTTAAATGTTGAAAGGACTTGAGCCTTATAATTTAGACATTAGATTTTGGACTTTGGGCACCCAACCTTAAATTTTGTGGAATTCTTAGCAAAATTCAAAATTTACAACTTGCCAAAATTGAACCCTAACAAACAACCAACTTGGTCCTCAAAGATGAATGATCAACCAAAAATGTGCATTTCAAACCTTATATTCTAAAATAAAATTGATAACACAAACCATTTCCAAACACAAGTTCAAATTCATTTAAGAAGAGTCTAATACCCAATGTGCATTATAGACTTTAGGGTTTTAAGTACAACTGAGAACACCTACGCTCTAAGATAGTTTTGGTCAACTATATGCATGTAACTTGAACTTTTTGGTTTAAGCCATAACTTGCATTTTATACCAATTTATAATGTTTTTACAAGGCATGAATAGCAAGCTCCCAACTATTGTTTAATGGGGCATAACTCCATCATTTTGTGTATTATTAAAAAATGGTCTAGAGCAAGTGTTTGGGCACACATAGCCCTAAATTGTCCAAGCATAGATGTCCCAAATTACTCAAAAAGTGGTCCAATCCCCTTTCAAATATAATCCACTTTCTCAAAAACATGCCATTGAAGAGAAACAATAACTTTAAATGATATAGAGAGGAGTTAAAGCCTCTCATAACTTTATAGTACACTTCAACACCTCCCTTCTTTGAGATTTCCCATTCATCATTACTCTACACATATTGGAAAGAGATGGGCCATGTCCTAATTATTTTACCTTCCATTATCTCCTATAATAGAAAAATGACTAGAGTAGTTGATATATTGCTAAAGAGAAAACAATGAGACCTTAGGGGGAATAGAATTACCAACAAGCAAAATATGAAAAAGGTAGATTATGAAAACTAAATCATGTATAATTTTCCTTTTCAAGACCATGCTATCTCCATGATTTGGGCACCATCCATGTAGCCTTAGCATCTCATCTCATTACGAGTTCAAAGATTGTGAACCATCAAATCATAATTATACATACATAATCCCATATAGATATCATTTATTTGAGCATGTGAGTGAACCAATCACCACAAAAATAGTGTAGGTGCCACTTCTTATGAGACCTTACAAATTTGAGGTCATGTCTATTATCATACTTCCTAATGTCCATCCTATTAAATTAGGATTAATGACATGATTAATTTTATTGGTTTGTGTCATAATTATTCCTTTCTCTTATCTACTATTTTGTGTGATAAGCTATCAATATTCTTCGAGTATCTCCATCCATCAACATGGAGCCCAATTTTAGCTAAGTCGTCAACAACCATGTTTCCTTCTCTATAGATATGAGTTACTTTGAAACTATATAGATTGGTAAATAAAAAAGTTACAAATCTGTCATAGCTTGCCAACTTCCATTTGAGGTTTGTAGTACCATTTCAAAGTTTTATAATAATTTTTGAATCCACTTCCACATAGATTTTTCCTAGACCATTTCCCAGACCAAGAGTAAGGGTGAGCTAGCTTGATTACGATATTTGTGTCTAATATTTCTCACATATGCAACAACAAGAACACCTTTTTCATATTTTAGAATTCTTCTTGTACTTGATTGATCTAGGCCATCATTTGAGGAACCATAAAAATTGAGTTTTACCCAAACTTTTTGTGGAGGTTTCCACTTATCTATCTTTATAACAAGCTTTGTTTGTTAATATCCACATTACCGATTTCTCTATTAATCCTCCAAACATAAGATATTCTTTTTAATAGAGTTGTGAGGATTGTTGGGTTTTTGTTATAGCTATCACTTAAATATTTTCCATTATAGTATTGTATATATTGTTAAGGAATTCATTAGAGTGTAGATATTTATCCCTAAAAGAAATATTATTTATTTGTTTCTAGATTCACTAGCACAACTATGGGGAATTTATAAACCATAATTCCCTTATGATCGAGTGGATTAAGGGTGGGACATAGCTATCGACAAAGGAATTCATGGATCTAGGTATAACCTAATTTACATCAATTTTTAAATATATCCTCCCATATATTTCAAGCAACCTTATAGTAGAAGAAGAGATTGTCTGCATTTTCCTCATTAGTAGCACATAGAGTATTCCTATTAGGAAAGGAAAAACCCCTTTTGTAGATTATTTTGAATAATTATTTTATCATGAAAAACACACCACCAAAAATGGTTTATTTTAGGAAAAAAAATTGTTTCAAATTCTTCATCTCTTCTTCACCATATGGTTTTGAATTTGAATGGAGTACCCTAAATCCATTAAAAAACTACTTTTAGGGTTTTTGCACCAATAGATAAAGTCTTCCTAGATAGAAAATGGAATTATAACTTCTTTCAAGAAAGTAAGGATATTATAAATAACAATAACATACTAGCTATTAGAAAGAAAAATTAGACACATTTATTCATAAATTTGACCTTTCTTAGTAATGTAGTCTTCTATAAGGTTCCCAAATCTAGTAGTAGGGATCAATCATAGGTGCTTCAACTAGGGAATCAAAAAGAGAGGTCATAAATCAAGCCAAGATTCATCCCAAAATTTAATATAATTTCTCCTCCCCATCCTCCATATTGAATACCTCTAACTAATAGGCATCTTTCTTTTCAAATATTATTCCATATGAGATATGATCCCTTAAGAACAAAGATAGATGAGAAAATAAGGTTAGGATCTTGATTCCAAAACTATTTATATTTCATGTTGTCAATCTAGTTTTAGCATTCCATTATGAATTGATACCCTATTTTATATAAAAAAAATCTAATCTAAACTTTTATTTTTTCTCACACTAAGACCTCCAAAAGTTTTTGGAAGAAAAACTGTGGTCAAAATATCTAATTAGGTGGAGGGTATATTCATGCAAGTGAATTTTAATATTTCTCAGTTGAAGGGGAAGTGTTGCTCCAGTGGGGAATAATGTTGGAAAGGCCATTGAAAATAAACCTTTAGTGTTGTATTCATTAATAGGAGAAGAGCTAACTTTAGGCCAAGATAAGATATTCTAGTATTTTTTTCTAATTTGCAAGATGTCTTTTATTGCTTGCAGCTCTTGTCTACCATTTGGTAAGCATGGAATAAATGATGAAAAGTTTGAAGAGCCATTTTCTTCTTCTCTAGCATTGTTGAGTTGGTTAATGGAATTAGGTCTTCACCTAAAACTTGCTCTATTGTATGCAACAAACTAGACACATCAACAACATCAGGTAACATATTAAGAGCCTCAACATCAATCTCAACATCATTGTGTTATTTGTCATATTAGATTTTGTATAAATCAATGCATCTATGACATGATGTTTATTAACATAAAAATCATAATTCTCGCATTCAATAGTGGTCCTGCAAATGATAATGACCTCAAGGTCTGGTAGATGGCATGGAAAAAATTTTGCAATGCTTGAGATATCCTGAGGGAAGCTTATCGTCTGACCACTATATTTAAATTGGCCTCCTCTAGCATGTGTGACCTGTAAAATTGGAGCCACCCTAGCAATAAGCATCTCTTCAACTTGTGTTAACTTTTTGAGTAACAATGGTTGAGGGCCTCGATCCATTCCATTTGTGGAGTTGAACCAATGGGTACCTTTTTTAGAATAACACCTTACACATATGGCTTCTGACCCTAACATTCGAGTGTGCATCCCTATGTAGCTTTCCCTACATATTTGGAAAACAGAAAGGTTGGAAAGCACATCTATACGATGTCAAAAAAGCTTTACCACAACATGATAGTTATCATTGAATATTTCTTTGAGGTATTGTTCTTGTGTTCATGCAACAGGGGAGCTCCTCTAAGATTGTATACAAGGATTGGCATTTTTCGTTGGAATTTCATGCTGCAAGGGAGCATTGTTACCATTTTCAAGTGTAGATGTGCTTGTTGTAGCTATCCTTTGATGAAAGTATTTTTTCCCACGCTTCATGGATATTTCCTCTCTATGCTCCCTATAGTACAAATAGTTTTGTTTTTTATTTTTACCCTTTTTAAATTCAACAATGATTGGGTTGTGCAACTTGACTCAGCCTGTACAACCTACGAGTATATATACAATCTCAAGTACATTAGGATATATGAATATGCATATATCATACATACATATTGAAAGTGGCAATTATACATAAACGTATAACAAAAAATATATGTCTATCCATCTGTATATGAATCAATATCTGTGAATGACCAAAAAAGGAATAACATAGATTGAACATTAGGAAATATTAAATTCTAGTTGAATATGCATAGAGGACTTGGGAACCTCAGGACTAGGAGGGCTAGGTAGTAAGTCTGTGCTCATGCGAGGCTTAATGCATCCTGTTATTGCTACGCAATGGGGACAAGCAAATCAAAGTAAATACCAGCGGGCGGAGTAAATGCAATATTGAATGTTGCAGTCTCACAAACTATTCTTTGATTAAGATGCATTGTCAAAGCAATCATTCTGGCATTAATTTCGTAGTAATTTGGAAAAATCTGTTGTCTACATATGTAATCTACGATATTGTAGTATTTATTTTTGCATATAGATAGACATACACATTCATATACATATGCATATACATACACATATACATATACATATGCATACATGCATACACATACATACATGTACATATATAACCATATACATATACATATACATATATACATATATACATACATATACATATATATATATAAATATATACATAGAGATATATACACATATACATACATATACATATACATATTAAATATTGATTATTGTAGTGTCAAAAACTATACTTTCATTAGGTTACACTATCAAAAGAGCCATTGTGCCATTTATTTCATAGAAAAAGTGCAAAATTTATTGTCCTCTTATCTAATCTATTATATTGTAGTATTTGTTTTTGCATGCCCATAGACATACACATATGCATATACACATGCATATACATATACATACACATATACATATACATATGCATACATGCATACATATACATACATTTACATATACAAACATACACATACATATACATATGTGTATACATATATACATATATACACTCATATACATGTATATATACATACAAATATATACACATATACATACATATACATATACATATACATGCACATATACATATACATATATATGCATACATATACATATAGATATACATACACATCAAAGCAATATTTTTCTATGTTGGAAAATAGGAATGCATATCTAGTTCCACATCTATATGCTTTGTCAAGATGGCCCATGTAGATGTACACCTAGAAGTGAAGAGAATTGGAAACAATAACACCAAATTTAAAACAAGTACAAGATAGAGCGAAACCATACTTACAGAATCAGGATCTGAAGGTCAGGCAGCCACACCCTCAAAGCCAGACTCCGCGGAGAGACCAACAGGGGTTGGCAACAAATCAATATTGGCGACCCTTGCGAACCCATCCAAAAAGCCCACTTTTGTAGACATAGTTCTACGAGCTTATTTGTAGTGACATAATGTTGTAATTTGAGTTCACTAATTCACAACTCTATTTCACAATTAAAAAAAAAGATCAGTGTACTATAGCATCCAAATACTAATTGGTACACAACTTACAAATATCAATTTATAACCATTCCACTTTTAATACTATTTAAAGAAGACAAGATACAACAAGAAGTATAGAAATCCACTTTTAATGGTATGCAAACACCGAGGGATACATCAAGAAGAATAAAAATAATAAATTCAAATGCATATACCCTCATATGTATCTCTCTATCGTTTAGGATGCTTATATGTGTGTGCATGCAGGCTTTTATTTTTTCTATATATATGTATTTATGTAGATTGTAAATTTTCCTATGTTATGGAAAGAATCATATGGTGCAATAATCTATCCAAAAATGTGTATAACATCATAACCTTAATTATAGATTTAGCCTACATTTCTTGGTATTCAATATTATGGGAAAAATATTCATGCAAAATACCAATGCATAACGACTTACAAATTCTATAGCACAATAGTTTGGTAAACCTTTATTTTGTTAGACAAAAGAGACAAGGAAGATGATTCTTACAATATTATAATTTTAAAGCAGCACTGCTGTGGCTTTTTTATGGGGTTGGGCTTCATCAACTAGAAACAATGTCACTCCAGCTAGCCCCTGCCTTTATATACTAGCATGCAATATCAATGCTAAACATTCAAAGAAGGGTAAAAAAGTTCAAAAAAAAAAATAGCATCGACATCCACATAAATGTAAGGGAACTCCAAAAGCATCAATTCTAATTTGTAGATAGAGAAAGAAGGAAACTTATTGAGCCTGATCGACAGAGAAACATTATCTATAAGTTTAGTAATCTTATCTGACACTTGATTTACAACATACATTCTTGCACATCCATTACAAAATATTTCATAATGTATCTATAATCATGAATAACCTTTTGAGAAATATGAAAAGGATTAAAAAAGGATCAGAAAACATTTCCCAAAAACAACAAAAATAATGAGCCTAATTACTCAAAAAAACACAATGTAAGGCTTAAAGTTCAAACACTAGCTTGTACTTACTAAGAGGCCCAACTTCAATGCCCAACTACAGAGGAAGCCTCAACCAGGGGTATACACTGGATTTACAAGGATTCATTCAACCACTAGTAATCAACAAATAAATGTTGACAAATAGTGGTCTATCCAACAGACTTGTGTCAATTCCAAACAAGTATACCATAACAAAATAGGCACAAACAAGCCTTACTAGGAGCCCAAACTTTAAGTAGATCCTGATTGTATTTCTCATATTTTGATATTTTTTTCTCAAATCTTCCATGAACGGTTTAAGAACTTCAAAAAATTTACATTAAGAAATTCCTACCTAAATTAATCTAGGCATCCTGCATTCTTTGAACTCTTCCTCCTCTGTATGAAGTTGAACTCCAATTTTTCGTTCCCAAGTAAGCCCCATTATCCACTTCAAATTTGTGGGCAATGTTTGAAACATTTTGTGTCCAAAATTGATATTGAAATAATCAAAACCAACAACCCAATTAAAACTATATAGTTTGTGTCTGAATTGCTTCTATTGCAATGAACAAATTGTCAAGATATTTCACAAAAATTCTTAGAAAAATCAAGATACAATAATTGTAATTGTGTCCAAAAGTGCCTTAATCTTTGAAGGTTTCCTTTTAACCTCATCACCTACCAGAGCAAAGATAAAAATTAAAACACTACAGATTCCAAACATTATGTAAAAATCACTAACCAATAATCCAAAAGGAAAATTTGAGATTAAACAACATATTGATTTACAAAAGGCCTCCTTTCTTGCCCATATTCAGGAAAGAAGGGAAATATTACATTTTAAATGATCTTTTCCTAACCACAAACTAAATACTCCATAGAATTTTTAATAAGATCTAAATGTAATGAAAAATTCACTACAGATAGGTAAAGCAAGTAGTTATACCTTAGTATAGTTAGAACTTAGTAGTGTCCATGGTGAAATGGTGATACATCCCTGCAGGAAAAATAATCAAATCCCCTTTCTCGACCCAAATCCGGATTCATTTGTCATTTTAATCTCTTACATCAAAGTAGTTGCTTCCCTCCAAAACTAGCCAAATCTCCTCGTCCAAGTGGATGTGCTCTTTGAAAAAATTCTTCAGCAATGAGATAGATGATGACATCAATTCCCACCCATTATGCATATCTTCCCTTCTTCAAATACCTTGTAGTAGATTCTTTGTATTTAAAACTAGTGGAATATGATTAAAAAAATGACTCTTTTTCTAGACAGGATTGTCCCTCTTAGCATTATGACAAAATAGGAGCTACATGGAAAATGGAATCATTGGAGGGGTTGCACAAGATGTGGCAAGCAGAGGTTGTAGCGTTGTGGTACATGCAAAAAAAAAAATCCATGTCTTCCCCCGCACGTGTCTGTCTAGAAACACAACCAATAACATCATAAACATCTCAAAAAAATTGACCTACCCTAATTTAGGCGACCAGTCCAAAATCCTTCTCCTCAAAACCATTTCCCTTCTTCAGGAGAGTCTTTTGCCTCTAAATATGCAATAAATTTAAAAACTTATACAAACAGCCAAGATTCCCCAAAATATGCAATACCAATCCTAGAACTAGTTCATTCTAGTACATAATTCTCAAGAACGATTAACAATTTAAAGATTTTACCCCAAAATGAGAGACATAGGTTAAGAGCCAGGAAAATGCAAAATGTCTCAAGAAAAAGAAAATATGAACAAGATTTTTCAAGCTTTTTAATGGACCCATTTCAGCTAATGCAAAATCTCACAGGGCTACAAACCCAGATTAAAACTAAGAAATTACAACCTTAATATACCCACAAATCCTAAAAATCATTTTTAGTCCATGTATTAACCCAAAGGAAGTGAATTTCTTATCCATAAAGACATGACAAGCAAGGCCATTGTAACTGTTATAAGATTCTCAAGGGCAATAATTTCCAGAATGCAACCTAACATTGGGTTTGGACTAATATTATGCACAACTGAGGCCACAACAGCCATAGTTGGAGCTATAATGACATAAAAACAGTGACTATTTTAGAACTTAGAACTCAGGCTACAATACTAGTCCGATGGCACCCAAAAAATTATGAAACCCCACCAAAGCAATCTATTGATGTCGTGCAAAAGGCTAGCCTAGATGATTCTAGAATTTGCATTTAGTCTCATAAAATTTGCACTTAATGCATTAAACATGCATTCACTACTTCAGTACCAACACACTATCAAAGCTTGAAGATTAAATATTTGCCACAATGTATAATGTCCCAGTATTCTCCTAATTTACTTAATAGAAAATGAAGGAAAATGAAAAATAAACCTACTCAAACCAATAGAAAAAAAAAAAAGATAAACCGTAATTTTTAAGCACAAAAAATATGAATTTAAATCTCAATTATAGAAAAAGGTCAAAAATATTATAAACAATACAATCTCATTGACCAAGCAAATAATCAAAAAGAAAATACAACGATTACAATAGTAACTAATAATAATATCCACTAACCATTAAGCTGGTTCAAAGTGTTCCCAAGAAAAAGATGTCTAAGTAGGGGTCAATTTCAGACACATTCAAATTTAAATACGTACAAATTTAAAACACTAGAAAAAGCCGAAGTGTCAATTACGTACCAATTTAAAAAAATGCCCTTACCAGATCTCCTGCTATCAAATCACCACCCCCAAATGCCCTTACCCTTATCTCCTGCTATCAAATCACCACCAAATGCCCTTACCCTTATCTCCTCCTATCAAATCACAACCCCGTACCCTTATATTCTGCTATAATAACCTATTTTATAATTTGACAGTGGAAGAAGCCGAAGAGTCAATGACGTACCAATTTAAAACACTGGAAAAATTTGCGGGAAACAGTTAATAAAGTGACGTTGGAACAGTGATTAAACGTTGACGACAGAGCAGAATGCCAATGATTTAAAGGCCAAGAGCTTTAAATAAATAAATAACTCAACATCTTATACTAAAAATCAACGATGAACATTAAACATGTCATGACTTCAGTTTCGTTCAACACACAAGACCAATAAAGTCTCTAAAGAAAATTCATCATCTTACGTGCGACACATGACTTCAGTTTCGTTCAACACAGAAGACATAAAAAGTCTGTAAAGAAAGTCTCCAAAGAAAATTCTGGACGTTGGGTGAGGGGGTAGAGCAACGTGGTCGGGTTACACTCTTCAAGCCATCCATTTAAGAGGCCTCTGTTTGTCATTTACAAGAACAAAAGTTGAAGGCATTTAGATTTGGAAGGGCTCCGCCTTCATTTCTATATACAAAGGTAACCTGCGTGATATTTTAGCTGCGCATTCTCATCATGTCAAGCCTACATACAAACGCCAGTCTCTCATGGCTTGCCTTTTACGTACTCTTAATTTCAGCCATGCCCAATGTTGTTCTCCGTTTAGAAGCCGATCCCCAAATTATAGAGGCCGGTCATGGCTGTAGTCTGGTTAATACTACAAATCCCAGCGCTTTGATTGAAAACCGAAAAAATGTTTTCTCGTTGCTTGCCGAAAACATGTCTTCGACCGGCTTCGCGACAGCTTCATATGGAAATGGCACAAATAAGGTATATGGGCTTGCCCAATGCAGAAACGATTTGTCAATGGCGGACTGTAGTCAGTGCTATACAAACGCCACAGAACAGATTGTGCGATACTGTCCCTTCGAGATCGGGGCACGTATGATATACGACGGATGTTTTTTGCGCTATGAGAATCAGACTTTCTTTGATCAGGCACTCGATGGTGGCAACTCCAACGTGTGCCTCTCTGACTCCTCCTCAAACCCTAAACTTTTTAATGAAACTGCGCTGAGATTGTTGGCGGATGTCAAATCCAAGGCTCTCAAAAACCAGGGTTTTGCCACTGGTGAAATTAGTACCAACGAATTGCAGACGGCCATTTATGGACTGGCTATGTGCAGGCGGACACTTACTACCAATAGCTGTGACGTTTGTCTTCAGCACGCTACCCTGCTTGTAGAACGGTGTTTTTCACAGCAGGATGGAAAGGGTCTCGACGCCGGCTGTTATTTGCGCTACTCTACCATTGCTTTTTTCTCCACTTCCTCTTCTTCCTGTAAGTCACTGCAAGTTTGTACTCCATTTTAATTTATAATATTTTTGTGCGATTTTTAAAAGTGCGTCAGAAACTATAATTAAGCATTATATATAAGTAGATGTGATATTGTTTATTATTATTGTTTGTTTTGGTGTTAGTTCTGTTAAAATGTTTTTTAAGGTTTGGATTTTATTGTTTCTACAGCCAGCCCTTCGAAGACTGTGGTCATCTTGGTTGGAACTTTGGGAGTTGCAGCGGTCATTGCTGTATTGTGGTTGTTGTTTGTATTCAGGCACTTTTTTCGAAAGTTATACACTAAAGTCCCCGGGCGACAGCATGAAGAAGCAGGTGAAGAAATCTATTTTCTCACTAATTGATGAAATTTAAGAAACTTTACAGTAGGATTCATATAGTAGAATGGTATTATTTATAAAACTGTATAATATCTTGCAGAGGTATATTTTGCTGCCGAGGAAGACAATAAGTGGCTTAATCTATTTAACTACGACTCCCTTCGAGCTGCAACTAATAACTTTAATCAAACTATGAAAATCGGGGAAGGAGGATTTGGTCAAGTTTACAAGGTACGAGGATTGCCAATCTGTTAAAACTAACGCGGACATTTAATACTGTTTTGTTATCAGATCTGGTTGTTTGTTGTTGTGAAAATTCTATTGCGTCGACATTAATCTCCTATCTAATACATAGATTATTTGACTCTGAAAATTAATTCTCAGCAAATATCGAAGAATAACACAACTGCAACTTCACCAATAAAAACTCACAAGAATAGAGAAGAAAACATTCACAATAATGAACACAATATTTTTGGACAAATTGTCCGTGGAAAAACCCCGAAGGGAAAACCACTACTGCAGATGAGGAATTATATTAAACTTCAGCAAATTAAGGAATACAAAACTGCTTGCCTCTTACTGGCAGAGCTCCGGCAATATTCTTCTCCGGAAATTCTTCCCTCAATTTCTCCTGCTGAAATTCCACAGCTGCTATCCCCAACGCTATCACTGCGCCCTTGCTAACACTGCAAGACTATTTGCTCTCACTGCAATTCTACTTGCTATCACTGCAAGTCTACTTGTTGTTGTGTTCTCCAATTGCCCATTGATCCCCTTTTATACTTTTCTCATTGGAAAACCAATGGCCATGATTTAATCTCAATCAATGGCTAAGATTAAATAGACTCTAAAAACCCTAACTAACTGGATTCTAGAAGTCTCTAGGAGAATCAATTTATTTAATTACATAATTATCTAGACAACTCAGCCCTTTTCTGGAGGTTTCTAGAAAATAATTAAATAATTAAATGACACTTCTAGACAATGGAGACACCTGTCCAAGCTACATAAATTAACACTCCCTCTTAGCGAGGAAGGTGTTCTGCATGACACCCAGCTTATCTCTGAAGAAGATGAATTTCGCCTTCCCCAATGCCTTGGTCAAAATGTCTGCTACCTGCTGATCTGTAGGTATATACTGTAGCTGAACAATCCCGCGCTGTACACAATCTCTGATGAAATGATATTTGATGTCTATATGCTTAGACCTATCATGAAACACCGGATTCTCAGTCAACTTGATGCAACTCTGATTGTCGCAATGTATCACCGTAGTCTCAACCCTCTGACCAAACAAGGCCACCAGCAACTTCCGAAGCCATATCGCCTCACACGTCGCCATGCTAGCTGCTATGTATTCTGCCTCTGCAGAACTCAAAGCCACAGACTTCTGCTTCCTGCTGTACCAAGAGACAACTCCTGATCCCAAGCTAAAGCAACACCCTGAAGTGCTTTTCCTGTCTGTTGTACTGCCTGCCCAATCTGCGTCAGTATAGCCTATCAACCTGATACCATCACCTCGAGTATATTTGATTCCATACTCGATTGTACCACGCAAATACCGCAACACATGCTTTGCTGCCGTCCAATGCACTCTCTTCGGCTCCACCATGAACTGACTAAGAGAGTTTACTGCAAAGGATATATCTGGCCTGGTGTTGACCAAATACATGAGAGATCCAATCAACTGCCTGTATAAGGTGGGGTCTACATCCTCCTCTCTGGATGTCTCTACCTTCTTCCAATTCGTGATCATAGGAGTAGACATGGCTCTGCAATCCTCCATCTTGAACCTCCTCAAGATTTCGATGCAGTATTTCCCTTGTCCAAGGAAAATCTCTCCATCTGTCTGCCATACCTCCATGCCTAGAAAGTAGTGCATAAGCCCCAAATCCTTCATCTCGAACTCTGCTGCAAGGTCCCTCTTGCTTTCCTCTATGAGCCCTAGTGAACCTGTTAAAAACAAGTCGTCCACATAAAGAACAAGAATGAGAACCTCACCCCCAACCACCAAGTAGTAGAGGTTAGCATCCGCTTCACTCTTCACGAAGCCCATTCCCTGCAAGTATCTATCAATGCGCTCATACCACGCCCTGGGAGCCTGCTTGAGTCCGTACAAAGCTCTCTTCAATCTGCACACGTGGGTTTCACTGCTGTGTGCCACAAAGCCCTCTGGTTGTTCTATGTATACCTCCTCTTTCAATTCACTATTAAGAAACGCCGTCTTGACATCCATCTGATGGATCTGCCATCCCATTTGTGCTGCAAGAGAGATCACGACTGTATAGAAGTATACGGCCACTGGAGCAAATGTCTCCTCATAGTCAATTCCTCGTGAGAGAACCCTTGGCCACAAACCTTGCCTTGTATTTCTCAATGCTACCATGCTGCACCGTGCTTGATCTTATAGATCCGTGATCCAACCAACGCCCTATTCAGCCGGTCTAGGCACAACCTCCCACACATCGTTCTGCACTATTGAGGTATACTCCTCAACCATTGCATCTTGCCACACTTGCTGCTGTGCGGCCTCCTGATAGCTAGAAGGCTCACTATCTACCAACTGACTAACTAATGCCATATAGTCATCATACCTGGCTGGTTGTCTCCGCTATCTACTACTCATCCTAGGAGCTCCCACAAACTCCTGAGTATCCCTTTGTGACTGTTGGTTCTTGCTACCAACTGTAGAGGATGAAGTATCAACCTCCATATCACCTTGATGCATCTCTTGGATCTGCTGCATCTGCTGCTCCATACTCTGCGAATTCTCAGCACCTGAGCTTGTGCATGTACTAGTAACTGTACTCGAGCTTCGCTGTCCTTGATCTGGTTGAACGATCCTTGGAGCTTCCACTAACTGCTCACTCTGATCATCTGCTGGCAAATCTCTGGACCTCCTAAATGCCTTGTCCTCCATGAACTTGACATCACGCCTAACTATAGTCCTCTTGGTCCCTGGAATAAATATCCGATATGCCTTTGAGGTTTCACTGTACCCCACAAAGTACCCCTTCTCTGCAGTTTGATCTAACTTGGAACGTGTCGCACCTGGAATGTGACAATACGCCAAACTCCCAAATATCCTGAAGTGGCTGACATCTGGCTTCTTCCCTGAGAACGCCTCCTCTGGTGTCATCTTGCCTAATACCTTATGTGGAACCCTGTTTTGTATGTACACTGCTGTACTGCATGCCTCTGCCCATAAGTAACGTGGCATATCCTGGTCATACAGCATAGCCCTTGCCGCCTCTGATATAGACCGATTCTTCCTCTCAGCAACCCCATTCTGTTGTGGGTTGTAAGGAACAATCCACTCTCTCTTGATTCCTTCCCTGGTACAGAACTCCTGGAACTCTTTCCCTTTGTACTCGCCTCCATTGTCTGACCGAAGAACCTTTATCTTCCTCCTGTCAAATTCTCCACAAGAGCTTTGAACTCTTGGAAGCGACTGAAAACCTCATCCTTGGTTTTCAAGAAGTATATCCAGGTCTTCTTGGAGAAATCATCAATAAAAGTAACAAAGTACTCATATCCTCTGAGAGACTTCGACATTGGTCCACATATGTCTGAATGTACTAGATCAAGAACACCCTTGGATCTAGTGTCACTCCTGGAAAAGTTGCTTTCGCAAACTTCCCCAACACACATCCCTTACATATCATCATGCTCTGTGCTCACCTCGGGAACACATCCTTTGTCTCCGCGAAGCAATTTAAGTGCTCCATGATGTATATGGCCCATCCTCCTATGCCAGCTCTCCTTGATCTCTAAATTCACTGCGCTCATCATTGCCTTATAGTATCAAGCTGCAACGTAAAGCCGGCCGCTCCTAACTCCAATAGCTATGGGTGATTTCCAATCCTTGTGATTAATTAACACACTTGCCCCTCTAAAGAGTACATTGTAACCTTTATCCTGAAGGACAGATATGGAAATCAAATTCATACCTAAGCCTGGCACATGCAACACATCATGAATAGGAATCCGCTTACCATTCTCCCTCTGAAATAGAACAGTCCCTTTCCCAACTGGATTGAGCTTGGACATGTTCCCCATAGAAATCTGCATTCTGATGTCCTCCTCCTTATAGCTGGAGAAGTACTCTCTAACTCCTGTCATATGAAATGACGCCCCACTATCTATATACCAAACACCCTGTGAGGTTGAGCTAGCCATACAAGCTATGAGAGCGAACTCATCCTCCATTCTACTAGAGAGCTCATCTGCACTTGCTGAAGCTGCTGTCTGCTTCTTGCCTTTCTTCCTTTGCGGGCAATCGCTGACATAGTGGCCAAACTCGTGACAGCCATAGCACTTGACTTTAGATAAGTCCTTCTTCTTCTCACCTTGTGGATTTGATCCTTTACTAGACCCCTTCTTTGCTTTCCCTTTTCCTGCAAGGGCAACGTTCTCCTGTTCTGCCTCACTTTGCTGACTCTTGCTACTGGTCCTACTGACAAGACTTAGTCTAAGCTCCTCTTGAGTGAAGTCACTCCAAAGTCGATCCCAACTTGGCAAGGTGTCTCGTCCATTAATAACTTGAACAAAGACATCCCACTGCTTAGTAAACCCATTTAGGGCTATCCGCACTAGCTCGTCATCACCTAGATTATCTCCAACAGCAGCCAACTCATCCTTGACAAGTCTGAGTCTGGTGAGGTAACTTGTCACGTCCTCTCCCTTGTTCATCCGAGTAGTCCTCAACTTTTCTCTGAGAATCAGCTTCCGGTTAGTGGTAGCATTCTGGTACAGATTCAGAATGGCATCCCACATCTTCTTCGCTGTATCTAACTCTGCGACATGTGGAACAATATGATCCTTGACACCATCAAGAATCATCCTCCTCGCCTTGGCATCTTCCTTCTTATATGCTAAGAGCTGTGCTGGATCTGTAGGTACAGGTACAACACTGGTCACATATTCCTTGATCCCATTCTCTTCCAGCAACAAAGAAATTCTGGCTTTCCAGACACCAAAATTTGAGGCTCCATCCAATCTGTCCTGATCTCTTAAACCTGCTGAGGCCATCTCAAAAGATAAAAGAAAACAAATAATAATAATTCTGAAGAGGCAGGATCTTTCCTTCCTTTGTTAAGCCTTATCTGCCCTCAGATCAGCTCTGATACCATGTGAAAATTCTATTGCAGTTACTGATTATTAATCTCCTATCTAATACATAGATTATTTGACTCTGAAAAATTAATTCTCAGCAAATATCGAAAAATAACACAACTGCAACTTCACCAATAAAACTCACAAGAATAGAGAAGAAAACATTCACAATAATGAACACAATATTTTTGGACAAATTGTCCGTGGAAAAACCCCGAAGGGAAAACCACTACTGCAGATGAGGAATTATATTAAACTTCAGCAAATTAAGGAATACAAAACTGCTTGCCTCTTACTGGCAGTTCGGCAAATATTCTTCTCCGGAAATTCTTCCCTCAATTTCTCCCTGAAATTCCACAGCTGCTATCCCCAACGCTATCATCTGCGCCTTGCTAACACTGCAATATTTGCTCTCTGCAAATCTACTTGCTATCACTGCAAGTCTACTTGTTGTGTTCTCCAATTGCCCATTGATCCCCTTTTATACTTTTCTCATTGGAAAACCAATGGCCATGATTTAATCTCAATCAATGGCTAAGATTAAATAGACTCTAAAACCCTAACTAACTGGATTCTAGAAGTCTCTAGGAGAATCAATTTATTTAATTACATAATTATCTAGACAACTCAGCCCTTTTCTGGAGGTTTCTAGAAAATAATTAAATAATTAAATGACACTTCTAGACAATGGAGACACCTGTCCAAGCTACATAAATTAACAGTTGTGGTAGGGAATATTTAGCGACGGGCGGGAGGTTGCAGTGAAGAAGCTTTTCGGAAAACAGTCGACAAAGGCGTTGGACGAATTTGTAACAGAAGCGAAGCTGATCAGCGCTGTTCGTCACCGGAATCTTGTTCGTTTGCTTGGGTGTTGCACACGAGGACTAGAGAAGCTACTGGTCTACGAATTCATGCCGAATATGAGCCTTGACAGACATCTCTTTGGTTTGTCTAGATCCCTGTTAGAAAAACAGAGCAGTAACATTTCTTTTTGGTTAAATCTGTAGAGTCCCTTAAAAATCTCTTTCATAATCACTCTGGCAGCGAAGACGGCAAAACAACTAAGCTGGAAAACAAGATTTGAGATCATTTTGGGAACGGCGCATGGGCTTGCATATTTAAACGAAGAATCGCCACTTCGAATCCTGCACAGAGATATCAAAGCTGCCAACATACTTCTGGATAACGACTTTCAGGCAAAAATTGCAGATTTTGGACTGGCAAAGCTCTTTCCAGAGGACCTGACACATCTTACCACAAGAGTCGGTGGTACAATGTAAGATTTCTTATTGTTGATTACCTGCGTGTATCTGTTGCCCCCTTCTCTCCGTTAAAATTGAACACACTAACTTATCCATTGCCTGTGATTTTGGTGTGTGGCAGAGGGTATACTGCACCGGAATATGCTGTTCACGGTCAGCTGACGGATAAGGCAGATGTGTACAGCTATGGCATGCTTGTTCTCGAAATTGTGAGCGGGAGAAAGTATATTGATTCTAAACTTCCAGCACAGATGGAGCTCCTTTTAGGATGGGTAAGCTTCAAAGACAAGACTTATTAATCATCAAAAATCAGAATTATATTTGTCTAGCAATTATTGTATATTCTGAAATTATAAAAAGGTTAATTATATTATGGTTTTATGTAATTGGGTTATTTAAAATTTCTTAGCAAATATTTTCAGACTATTTAAAAATTAATCAGAATAATTAATGATGAAATGTTTAGTGGACAATTTTTTCAAATTAATGCTATCATACTTAAAAATTAGTATTGAAAAGGAATTGTTTCCTATAAACTTTATCCGCAAAAATGGACCAGATTAAGATGTCTATTAATTAAATATCGTAAGCAGTTACATAGAGCTCGCTCTCAGTTGCATGACTCTAAGTGGCCTGCTAATGAAGCCTTGGATTAATATACAGGCGTGGAACCTATACGAGAAAAATGAGGCATTTACAGTGGTAGACCGAAGAATAGTCGAGGAAGAGCCAGAGGTGAACAAAGAAGAGATATTAAAGGTAATCCAGATTGCTTTTCTGTGCACGCAAGGTGCTCCTGAGATGAGGCCATTAATGTCCACAGTGGTGGTGATGCTAACAAGCAATACAGAGAATTTGTCTCAGCCCACTCGCCCGGCTTTTATTGACGACAACTCCACTTCAAATGGATTGGGTTCGGCCAATACTGGGTGGATGGGAGCTTCATCCGTAGTAGCATCATCACAAGCTACCGTATCCATCTCTCTCGAACCACGCTAAGTCGAGTAATTGGGTGCCTCTCTTCCTCAAGTAAATCCAAATACACTGATTCCTTAGTTCACGCTTCATACACTTTGCTTTCAATCGAAGTGACAGCCAGTTATAACCTATGTATCTCAGCTTATTCTGGTTCTTTTTGTTCTTGTGGTTTTCACTTAGTCCTGGGTGGATAAAATGCTGTTGCCCTATTTTTAAGGTCTTCGCTATCTATACAATGTCTGGTAAATTTAAAATATAAATGTTGGGTTGTTTTGGTTGAAGCTTTCTCACTCAGATTGGCTCTTTTCTTTACTGTTTGAACTTAGCATACTATATTATATTTCTCTTGGGTGAATGGTTTTAGATATTTAAAAAAAAAGTTTCGTTATCATTTTATTTAAATTTTTAAATTTTAAATTTATTTTTTTTAATCATCATTCGATTGTAATCTATTAATTGTGTTATCATTTTATCATGTCATAAATTTATTAACTTCATATATTAACTTGTCTTGTTGAGTAATTGATTGCATTAAATTTATTAATTGATTTTTGTTTTTTTAATCATCACATGTCTAATAAAATAATTCAATGGTTCCTAATGAATCCATGCACATATATCCAATTAAATTAATTAAAAATTTGTATTATCTTCATCCACATTTTGTTAATCAATCAAAGTCATTTAACAAACAATTCAATCCTACAGCTACATTTTGCTCATGTCAATTTAGTTAGTTCCATCTTTCAACTCAATAATCGAATTACTTAATTGATCAATTAATCAAGTTAATTCTCAATCAAATTGCTTGATTCAGTAATCAAAATAGTTGACTTAAAAAATAGAATTAGTTGATCAATTAATCAAGCTAGTTAACTAGTTAGTTAAGTTGGTTGACTAATTAGTTGAGACAACTCTAATTAACTCTAAATCAAATTTTTAGTTCCCAAAATTGATAAAATCATTCCTAACCATACATATTTTTAACTAAAAAATTATAAAAATCTACCACTCATTTGAAAAATTTAAAGAGCTCTTTGAAAAGTCTTTGATCCATTTCTAAGTATAAAAATCAAATTATCACCATATTGTTGAAGAGATTAATTATAAAATTTGTATTATCTTCATCCACATTTTGTTAATCAATCAAAGTCATTTAACAAACAATTCAATCCTACAGCTACATTTTGCTCATGTCAATTTAGTTAGTTCCATCTTTCAACTCAATAATCAAATTAGTTAATTGATCAATTAACCAAGTTAATTCTCAATCAAATTACTTGATTGAGTAATCAAAATAGTTGACTTAAAAAATAGAATTAGTTGATCAATTAATCAACCTAGTTAACTAGTTATTTAAGTTGGTTGACTAATCAATTGAGACAACTCTAATTAACTCTAAATCAAAAATTTTAGTTCCCAAAATTGATAAAATAATTCCTAACCTTACATATTTTTAACTTAAAAATTATATAAATCTACCACTCATTTCAAAAATTTAGAGAGCTCTTTGAAAAGTCTTTGATCCATTTCTAAGTATGAAAATCAAATAATCACCATGTTGTTGAAGAGCTTATATATATATAAAAATATAAATTAAACTCTATTTCACATACACATAATTAATTCTATTTTGTTATTTATTTTATTTAAAATTCAATATATTTAATGATAATTATTATTTTTTTTAAAACATAGACATAATTTCTCTATTCTAATAATTATTTGATAGGGTTAAAATGGCATTAGGCCTAAACCATAAATGATAGAATTATGATAGATAATCTTATTCATGAATTTAGTGAGCTGGGAGCTTATTGGAAATACTTCTAGTCACACAGAATTTTGATTAATGAATGTAATAATATCCATTTTACCTTGCACAATTATTGTAAGTCTCAAAAGAGATAGTCATGTTTCAATCTCTCTCTATCTTGACTGCAGAATGAGGTTGAATTCATGCTTTCTGCATTTTTTAACCTCCATTCTTCTATTTAACTTTGAGCTTAAAATTAATTAGAGGCGTGCGTTATTAAAGCATCGCATAAATTTGATGACATTGAATTATGTATGGACTGCACTGTACTTAGGAATCTCCTAAAAGGACGAACTGAAAAACATGATTTGCTGTTATCAAATATTCCTAATCATTGCTTCTATACTAATATGACTATATAATTGAACAGCCAAAAATAAGCTTTTACAGTGTTTCATAATGATCAAGCACAGGGGATTCACCCTGCCATTGAATCACCATTTGCATTTTATTTTTATTTGTTTTAGTTATTTTTATTTTTTAACCTTCATTAAAATTATGTTTGTATCATAAAAGCCTGCCATATTGGTCATCAAAGAATATAATTAAATACTTAAAAAAGAAACAATGATACTATTGATGTATAATTAAAAAACATATGAAAATAATAAGTTGTAATATATGTATCCATCCTTTTGAAAATAGAATATAAGTATTACTTGTATGGTTAGAAAAAATCTTGAAAAATTTTAATGGAAAATAATATTTTCTTTGTGCTAAATTTAAGCAAATATTGAGTGTGAATGTTTTTCTTAAATGCGACTCTGTTTTTTTTTTTGCACAAGTTTTTAGTAGAGAAGAGTTGGTCATCCAATAATCTAATTATGAATGTTCACGGAATCTTGAAAATTGTAATGAAAATAACATTTTTCTCATGCTAATTTAATCAAATATTAAGTGAATGTTTTTCTTAAATGTGATTCTCTATTGTGCATATCTTTTTCAAAACAAGTTATATGAAATATAAAATTTCCTTACAGAAGATTACAAACATTTTTTTGCATAGATAGTTAGTAGAGAAGAGTTGGTCATTCAGTAATACAATTATGAATGTTACTTGTTTTCATAAAAAATATCATACTATTATTTTAAATAATTTTGTTTATAAAAATTATCATCTTATTATTTTGAATAATTTTGTCTACGCATCATTAGATTGTGTAAGATTAATTGTAGTATAAGAACAATAATCTATTTTAAAAATCATAAAATTATTTTTAAATAATATCTTATACATCAATGTAAACTTTTAAAAAGAATTCTTATATATTAGATAACAATACTACTAGATATGTGTTATTTCTAAAAACATATATTTCTATTCTAATTAAATTGAAAGATATATCAAACATAATAAATATAGAAAATCACATATATCTTTGCAACTATAAACCTAAAGCATGGTGGAGTAATTGCTTTGGCCCTTTTCAAATTCTCTTGCATTTAATTCATATCCCACAGAATTTGGGTTTTATTATTAATGTCACCTAGCATTCATGAGCGCGCCTCAATAATAAATAGTGTTATTTAATGATCCTTGTCTAGGTTGTCCTTTTTTAAGGAAAATGTCTTGGTAAGTAAGCATGTGCTTTATGTGTTATGCCTTCTTTTGTTTTTTTGGCTTGAAAAATCTTTGGTGAAGTTAAATGTCTTGGTAAGTAAGAATGTGCTTTATGTGTTATGCCTTTTTTTTTTTGTCTCTTAGGCTTGAAAAATCTTGGGTGAAGTCGTGGCCTGCCTTTTAACTTGGTGTGTTGTATACTTGGATCAACTTCTTAAAAATTGTAAAACCTAGGTCTTACATGAATTGTTCCATTATTTTACAATTCAATTTCTCTTTTTCCATGGAGGTTATGTTTGCACCTAAATGCAATAATCGATTTGAATTTAGGTATGAACCTCTTACTCATACGAGGGCCTCTTACACCAAAATCATTGGAGTCTGTTTGTTACTTTTCATTGATTGTTTTATGAGGATCATTGAAGAGATTATTATTGTTTTAATTTTCCTAGCCTCGGAGGATTGATGGCTGAGAGTTGTTGCAATATGTTGTGTTTGGAGTTTTTGTTGTTATTTGCATGGGAAGTATACCTTTCAGGCAAATTGTTCATGTAGGTTGCTCTTGTGTTGTGTAAAGAAGGTTTCATCAAAGATAGAGTCTCTAGTTTGACCATTCTGATATGGGATAGATCATGTGAAGGAGGGGCATCATACGTAGTGTGGAAAGTACTTCAGTTGATTTGACCTTTCTCATTTTTTCTTAAAAGCACCACTAGGGTTTTTCTTTTCAAGTCTAGCATAATAGCTTTCTCCCAAATTTATGAATAGTCCTTTCCTTCTAGTAAACTAAACATCTAAGCATCTTTTTCCCTTGCAAATACATCCAATAGATGATGTTGCAATTGAGGTATTTCTTTTGTTCATTTTCATATATGTTGCTGGACCAAGTTGGTGTACCCCAAGCATGTGTCACGTTCACACTCAATCGTGGATTATGTTTACAACTTTGCATCTAAATTTTGTAACTCTATTTTTGTAACTTTGAAGCACACATCTAAAAAACATATATGTTGCCAAACACATGAATTTGTACTTTCTCCATGTTCACTGCCTCACTGACACTTCTCTTAGCTTTTTTTTCCCGCTACGCAGACATTTCTGAGCAGTCATTATAGAAGGTTCATTTTTGGTTATTACCTTTATGGCTTCATTGCTGAAAAATAGCATGTGTGTTTCAACAAGGTTATAAGACATAAAAATCCAAAGGATCCCATGCTATCTCTAATCATATGCACTTGTTTTCTTCTCTCAGATTCAATCCTTGCTTAAGTTGGTTAAATCTCTACATCAAAGAGTTGCAATCAAGCTACCTTCACCTACACCCTCTTAGCCCAGGCCATTAGCTTGACGGTTTGTGATATTTATCAAGAGTGTTGGTGCTTCTTATTCTCCTGATTTTGATCCAGAATAGAGTTGTGCTCTCCTTCGTGCTCCATTCCCTTGGTTCTTTGGGTGGTTCTTGAGACATGGAGCCTTCCTTTTATAGGATTATTTTATATTATATGATCTTGTATGCAATGTGCTTCCTAGGTTAAGTTATATATTCTTTAGATGCTTTTTGTTGTTGTTGGAGACTTGGAGTTTATTTTGCACTTCTGATTTGTTACTGTTACTCGATGTACATTTAATTGTCATTTATCTTTAAAGATATTTCTACAGTTCATAAAATTCTAATAATAAAGCTTCTAGTAATAAATTGTGTACAAGCTCTTTGAATTGATGTTTCATATCACACTTAACAAATCCTTATTAAAAAAGGAGATGACCATTAATATAATTTATTTTTCTATTAACCTTTTAGAAAATTTTAGCATTTTTTTGATAAAGTTGTTGTATCAGCTTATTCAGCTATAGAGACAAGGTAATACGGTGGACAGTGGAGAATGAAAAGTGAAATTAAAGAGCTCAAGAAAGAGATTGAAGAGTTGGAAGCAAGGAATTCTTTCCTAAAAACATGGGCACCTGAGCCGATTCTTGGTCCATATGCTCACATTATTTTTGAAGTTCAAGATAGATCTTAAGATAAAGGCTCACAAAATTATCTTGGTACTTCTCTCTATTCGATCTGTTAAAGAATTCTCTTAAAAGGAAAAAAATTACTTAGAAAGAAGCAATATTACTTATGAACATTATTTTTATAAGAGATATATTTGTATCGATACAAGTATTTTTATACAATACTAATACAAGATGGATGATAGCTGAATAAATAGTCCATGTCATCCCCACTATGAATGTCAATTGTCTCATTCTAGTAACTATTTGTGATTGTGTATTCTTAGCATTTATCAAATAATCTGTTTTATGGGTTTAGTATCATGTGATTGGTCAAAGTCTACTATTATGAGATTGTTGTTGGAATGTAAACTCAACTGTTGCCATCACCTCCAGCTACTACTGTCCTCCTACCTGCCACCGTCTGGAGACCCCCCAAGCATCGTGGCTCATCTACACCGCCAACCGTTAACCGCGCAGTCTACAAACCGATGCCTGCAATATCGCAATAAAGATTGTTACCCATTGCGATATCGTGGGGAACCATCAACCAAGCTGTTTCCGCTAGAGGACATTCTGTAATACAGCAAATAGATATTTAAGTTTTAATATTAAAGTAAAGGACACTTTATTAAATATGTTTTGATCAGGAAAATGTAGTTAGGTAATTTGTAATAAATTTTATTTCGTGCCCTCCCTTCCGTGAATATTTTTCATGTGACTTTTACCTATTTTTGTATATGTTTTTACTTTTGAATTTTAATGTGTATGTTAGCATACAGAAATTGATGAGCAACAGCTTTGGGTTGAATATATTTTAAGTTTTATTTTTCTATTGTATTCCTCTTCCTCTAGCCTTCACGTGGTATCTGAGCAAGTTCAATTATCAAAGCCAAGTTTATGAAAGCAGATTATCTGGGTGAATTTCAAAAATGGCAACAAGCACAAGCTTGACAAACCCACAAATTCCACAGTTTAATGGGAAGAATTCTGAGTACTGGTTAATTACCATGAAAGCACTATTTAGCTCACAAGATATATGGGATTTAGTTGAGAATGGATTTCCAGAGCCAGTAGATGCTCCAACATACAATGCTTTAACACAAGCAGAGAAAGACTTATTAAAAGACACAAGGAAGAAAGACTCAAAGGCTTTATTTTATATGTTTCAAGTTGTACATGAGAGCATTTTTCCAAGGATTTCAACAGCAACAAAGTCCAAACAAGCATGGGACATACTTCAAACAGCCTATCAAAGCATGGCAAAAGTTAAAATAGCAAAGCTACAAATGCTGAGAAGAGATTTTGAAACAATATGTATGAAGGACAATGAATCTGTAGATTCATTTTACACCCAAGTCATTGGGGTGGTTAATCAATTTAGGTCTCATAGAGAGAATATGGAAGATACCAAAATTGTTGAAAATATTTTAAGGAGTTTGCCCACAAAATTTCTACTAGTTATAGTTGCTATAGAGGAGACAAATAATCTCTCACAGTTCTCAGTTGATGAGTTGTATGCATCTCTAATTTCTTGTGAAAATAGGCTAGAAAGGTCAACAGATACATCACTGGAGCATGCTTTCAAAACTCAGGCTTTAGTCAGTCAAGGAAGAGGTAGAGGTAGATCAAGAGGAAGAGGAAGAAACTCTTATAGAGGTGAAAGATACAGTCTATCAAGCTCAAGTGGAAGAGGTAGCAATCAAGGCTCAAGCCAAAACCCAACACAAAATCAGTCACAAAACCAAAAGTATAGTTAATGTTATTTATTCTCTTTCCTTGTCGTGCAAGCTTTTTCGTAGTTGAAGGTTTTCTATATTTAGTTGAATCTAGGCATTTTGTATTTACCTGATGAGTCCATAAAATTTCACAAACTAAATACTCCATAGAATTTTAATAAGATCTAAATGTAATGAAAAAAATTCAATTACAAAAGATAGGTAAAGCAAGTAGTTATACCCCTAGTATAGTTAGAACTTCTTATAGTGTCCATGGTGAAATGGTGATACATCCTTGCAGGAAAAACAATCAAATCCCCTTTCTTGACCCAAATCCCGATTCATTTGTCATTTTGATCCCTTACATCAAAGTAGTCGTTGCCCTCCAACACCAATTGAATCTCCTCATCCAAGTGGATGTGCTCTTCAAAAAAATTCTTCAGCAATGAGATAGATGACTCCACATCAATTCCCACCCATTATGGCATATCTTCCCTTCTTCAAATACCTCGTAGTAGGATTCTTTGTATTTAAAACTAGTGGAATATGATTAAAATGACTCTTTTTCTAGACAGATTGTCCCTCTTAGCATTATGACAACATAGGAGCTACATGGAAAATGGAATCAGTGGAAGGGTTGCACAAGATGTGGTAAGCAGAGGTTGTAGCATTGTGGTACATGCAAAAAAAAAAAATCCATGTCTTCCCCCACACGTGTCTGTCTAGAAACACAACCAATAACATCATAAACATCTCAAAAAATTTGACCTACCCTAATTTAGGCGACTAGTCCAAAAGCCTTCTCCTCAAAACCATTTCCCTTCTAGAGGAGAGTCTTTTGCCTCTAAATATGCAATAATTTTAAAAACTTATACAAACAGCCAAGATTCCCCAAAATATGCAATACCAATCCTAGAACTAGTTCATTCTCGTACATAATTCTCAAGAACGATTAACAATTTAAAGATTTTACCCCAAAATGAGAGACATAGGTTAAGAGCCATTTATTTTTACTACTGCAAAGGAAAATGCAAAATGTCTCAAGAAAAAGAAAATCTGAACAAGATTTTTCAAGCTTTTTAATGGACCCATTTTAGCTAATGCAAAATCTCACAGGCCTACAAACCCAAATTAAAACTAAGAAATTACAACCTTAATATACCCACAAATCCTAAAAATCATTTTTAGTCCATGTAGTAACCCGAAGGAAGTGAATTTCTTACCTGTAAAGACATGACAAGCAAGGCCATTGTAACTGTTATAAGATTCTCAAGGGCAATAATTTCTAGAATGCAACCCAACATTGGGTTTGGACTAATATTATGCACAACTGAGGCCACAATAGCCATAGCTGGAGCTATAACAATATAAAAACAGTGACTATTTTAGAACTTAGAACTCAGGCTACAATACTAGTCCGATGGCACCCAAAAAATTATGAAACCCCACCAAAGCAATCTATTGATGTCGTGCGAAAAAGCCAGCCTAGATGATTCTAGAATTTGCATTTAATCTCATACAATTTGCACTTAATGCATTAAACATGCATTCACTGCTTCAGTACTAGCACACTATCAAAGTTTGAAGATTAAATATTTGCCACAATGTATAATATCTCAGTATTTTCCTAATTTACTTAATAGAAAATGAAGGAAAATGAAAAATAAACCTACTCAAACCAATAGAAAAAAAAGATAACCGTAATTTTTAAGCACAAAAAATATGAATTTAAATCTCAATTATAAAAAAAAGTTAAAAATATTATAAACAATACAATCTCATTGACCAAGCAAATAATCAAAAAGAAAATACAACGATTACAATAGTAACTAGCTAATAATAATAATATCCACTAACCATTAAGCTGGTTCAAAGTGTTCCCAAGAAAAAGATGTCTAAGTAGGGGTCAATTTCAGACACATTCAAATTTAAATACGTACCAATTTAAAACAGTGGAAAAAGCCGAAGTGTCAATTACGTACCAATTTAAAACAGTGGAAAAAGCCGAAGAGTCAATTACGTACCAATTTAAAACACTGGAAACTAACGTTTTGATGAAAGTGTAAAGAGGGGTCAATTTTAAACATCAAATTGAAACACGTACCAATTTAAAGGCCAAGAGCTTTAAATAAATAAATAACTCAACATCTTATACTAAAAATCAACGATGAACATTAAACATGTCATGACTTCAGTTTCGTTCAACACACAAGACCAATAAAGTCTCTAAAGAAAATTCATCATCTTACGTGCGACACATGACTTCAGTTTCGTTCAACACAGAAGACATAAAAAGTCCGTAAAAAAAAGTCTCCAAAGAAAATTCTGGACGTTGGGTGAGGGGGTAGAGCAACGTGGTCGGGTTACACTCTTCAAGCCATCCATTTAAGAGGCCTGTGTTTGTCATTTACAAGAACAAAAGTTGAAGGCATTTAGATTTGGAAGGGCTCCGCCTTCATTTCTATATACAAAGGTAACCTGCGTGATAGTTTAGCCGCGCATTCTCATCATGTCAAGCCTACATACAAACGCCAGTCTCTCATGGCTTGCCTTTTATGTACTCTTAATTTCAGCCATGCCCAATGTTGTTCTCCGTTTAGAAGCCGATCCCCAAATTATAGAGGCCGGTCATGGCTGTAGTCCGGTTAATACTACAAATCCTAGCGCTTTGATTGAAAACCGAAAAAATGTTTTCTCGTTGCTTGCCGAAAACATGTCTTCGACCGGCTTCGCGACAGCTTCATATGGAAATGGCACAAATAAGGTATATGGGCTTGCCCAATGCAGAAACGATTTGTGAATGGCGGACTGTAGTCAGTGCTATACAAACGCCACAGAACAGATTGTGCGATACTGTCCCTTCGAGATCGGGGCACGTATGATATACGACGGATGTTTTTTGC